>CM062476.1:1346294-1448794 GCA_031479575.1 Coregonus ussuriensis | reverse complement strand
AATCTCACTATACATGGCCCCATTCATTCTTTCCTTTACACGGATCAGTCGTCCTGGTCCCTTTGCAGAAAAACAGCACCAAAGCATGATGTTTCCATCCCCATGCTTCACAGTAGGTATGGTGTTCTTTGGATGCAACTCAGCATTCTTTGTCCTCCAAACACGACGAGTTGAGTTTTTACCAAAAAGTTCTATTTTGGTTTCATCTGACCATATGACATTCTCCCAATCCTCTTCTGGATCATCCAAATGCACACTAGCAAACTTCAGACAGGCCTGGACATGTACTGGCTTAAGCAGGGGGACACGTCTTGCACTGCAGGATTTGAGTCCCTGGCGGCGTAGTGTGTTACTGATGGTAGGCTTTGTTACTTTGGTCCCAGCTCTCTGCAGGTCATTCACTAGGTCCCCCCGTGTGGTTCTGGGATTTTTGCTCACCGTTCTTGTGATCATTTTGACCCCACGGCGTGAGATCTTGCGTGGAGCCCCAGATCGAGGGAGATTATCAGTGGTCTTGTATGTCTTCCATTTCCTAATAATTGCTCCCACAGTTGATTTCTTCAAACCAAGCTGCTTACCTATTGCAGATTCAGTCTTCCCAGCCTGGTGCAGGTCTACAATTTTGTTTCTGGTGTCCTTTGACAGCTCTTTGGTCTTGGCCATAGTGGAGTTTGGAGTGTGACTGTTTGAGGTTGTGGACAGGTGTCTTTTATACTGATAACAAGTTCAAACAGGTGCCATTAATACAGGTAACGAGTGGAGGACAGAGGAGCCTCTTAAAGAAGAAGTTACAGGTCTGTGAGAGTCACAAATCTTGCTTGTTTGTAGGTGACCAAATACTTATTTTCCACCATAATTTGCAAATAAATTCATTAAAAATCCTACAATGTGATTTTCTGGATTTTTTTTCTCAATTTGTCTGTCATAGTTGACGTGTACCTATGATGAAAATTACAGGCATCTCTCATCTTTTTAAGTGGGAGAACTTGCACAATTGGTGGCTGACTAAATACTTTTTTCCCCCACTGTAAGGGCAGTGTACAATGCTGAATGGCTGCACAGAGCTGTAAATAAACTAACATTACACTGTAAATAAACTAACATTACACTGTAAATAAACTAACATTACACTGTAAATTGAGCAGAGGATGAGATCCTCAGATCCTCAGATCTCTAATCACAAGGTACCTTTCTCTCTCTCTCAATTCAATTTCAATTTAAGGGCTTTATTGGCATGGGAAACGTTTGTTAACGTTGCCAAAGCAAGTGAAGTAGATAATAAACAAAAGTGAAATAAACAATAAATATTAACAGTAAACATTACACTCAGAAGTTTCAAAAGAATAAAGACATTTCAAATGTCATATTATGTATATATACAGTGTTGTAACAATGTGCAAATAGTTAAAGTACAAATGGGAAAATAAATACACATAAATATGGGTTGTATTTACAATGGTGTTTGTTCTTCACTGGTTGCCCTTTTCTTGTGGCAACAGGTCACAAATCTTGCTGCTGTGATGGCACACTGTGGTTTTTCACCCAGTAGATAAGGGACTTGATCAGAATTGGGTTTGTTTTCGAATTCTTTGTGGATCTGTGTAATCTGAGGGAAATATGTGTCTCTAATATGGTCATACATTTGGCAGGAGGTTAGGAAGTGCAGCTCAGTTTCCACCTCATTTTGTGGGAAGTGTGCACATAGCCTGTCTTCTCTTGAGAGCCAGGTCTGCCTACGGTGGCCTTTCTCAATAGCAAGGCTATGCTCACTGAGTCTGTACATTGTCAAAGCTTTCCTTAAGTTTGGGTCAGTCACAGTGGTCAGGTATTCTGCCACTGTGTACTCTCTGTTTAGGGCCAAATAGCATTCTAGTTTGCTCTGTTTTTTTGTTAATTCTGTCCAATGTGTCAAGTAATTCTCTTTTTGTTTTCTCATGATTTGGTTGGGTCTAATTGTGTTGTTGTCCTGGGGCTCTGTGGGGTCTGCTTGTGTTTGTGAACAGAGCCCCAGGACTAGCTTGCTTAGGGGACTCTTCTCCAGGTTCATCTCTCTGTAGGTGATGGCTTTGTTATGGAAGGCTTGGGAATCGCTTCCTTTTAAGTGGTTATTGAATTTAACGGCTCTTTTCTGGATTTGGATAATTAGCGGGTATCGGCCTAATTCTGCTCTGCATGCATTATTTGGTGTTTTACGTTGTAATATAATAATAATATGCCATTTAGCAGACGCTTTTATCCAAAGCGACTTACAGTCATGCGTGCATACATTTTATTGTTGTACACTGAGGATATTTTTGCAGAATTCTGCATGCAGAGTCTCAATTTGGTGTTTGTCCCATTTTGTGAATTCTTGGTTGGTGAGCGGACCCCAGACCTCACAACCATAAAGGGCAATGGGTTCTATAACTGATTAATGTATTTTTAGCCAGATCCTAATTGGTATGTCAAATTTTATGTTCCTTTTGATGGCATAGAACGCCCTTCTTGCCTTGTCTCTCAGATTGTTCACAGCTTTGTGGAAGTTACCTGTGGCGCTGATGTTTAGGCCGAGGTATGTATCGTTTTTTGTGTGCTCTAGGGCAACGGCGTCTAGATGGAATTTGTATTTGTGGTCCTGGCAACTGGACCTTTTTTGGAACACCATTATTTATGTCTTACTGAGATGTACTGTCAGGGCCCAGGTCTGACAGAATCTGTGCAGAAGATCTAGGTGCTGTTGTAGGTCCTCCTTGGTTTGTGATGGAAGCACCAGATCATCAGCAAACAGTAGACATTTGACTTCAGATTCTAGTAGGGTGAGGCCAGATGCTGCAGACTGTTCTAGTGCCCTCGCCAACTCGTTGATATGTAAGTTGAAGAGGGTGGGGCTTAAACTGCATCCCTGTCTCACCCCACGGCCCTGTGGAAAGAAATGTGTTTGTTCTTTGCCAATTTTAACCGCACACTTGTTGTTTGTGTACATGGATTTTATAATGTTGTATGTTTTTCCCCCAACACCACTTTCCATCAATTTGTATAGCAGACCCTCATGCCAAATTGAGTCAAAAGTTTTTTGGAAATAAACAAAGCATGAGAAGACTTTGCCTTTGTTTTGGTTTGTTTTTTTGTCAATTAGGGTGTGCAGGATGAATACGTAGTTTGTCGTACGGTAATTCGGTAAACAAGCTAATTTGACATTTGCTCAGTACATTGTTTTCACTGAGGAAATGAACTAGTCTGCTGTTAATGGGCTTGCAAGTGGTGCAGCGGTCTAAGGCACTGCATCGCAGTGCTTGAGGCGTCACTACAGACCCCCTGGTTCGATTCCAGGCTGTATCACAATCGGCCGTGAATGGGAGTCCCATAGGGCGGCGCACAATTGGCCCAGCGTCTTCCGGGTTTGGCCGGTGTAGGCCGTCATTGTAAATAAGAATTTGTTCTTAACTGACTTGCCTAGTTAAATAAATAAAATAAAAATGATTATGCAGAAGATTTTCCCAAGGTTGCTGTTGACGCATATCCCACGGTAGTTATTGGGGTCAAATTTGTCTCCACTTTGTGGTTTGGGGTGATCAGTCCTTGGTTCCAAATATTGGAGAAGATGCCAGAGCTAAGGATGATGTTAAAGAGTTTAAGTACAGCCAATTGGAATTTGTGGTCTGTATATTTTATCATTCATTGAGGATACCATCAACACCACAGGCCTTTTTGGGTTGGAGGGTTTATATATTGTCCTGTAGTTCATTCAATGTAATTGGAGAATCCAGTGGGTTCTGGTAGTCTTTAATAGTTGATTCTAAGATTTGCATTTGATCATGTATATGTTTTTGCTGTTTGTTCTTTGTTATAGGGCCAAAAAGATTGGAGAAGTGGTTTACCCATACATCTCAGTTTTGGATAGATAGCTCTTCGTGTTGTTGTTTGTTTAGTGTTTTCCAATTTTTCCAGAAGTGGTTAGAGTCTATGGATTCTTCAATTACATTGAGCTGATTTCTGACGTGCTGTTCCTTCTTTTTCCGTAGTGTATTTCTGTATTGTTGTAGTGATTCACCATAGTGAAGGCGTAGGCTCAGGTATTCTGGGTCTCTATGTTTTTGGTTGGATTCTTCATCAAACCATTTGTCATTGTTGTTAATTTTCTTAGGTTGTCTGCTTATCAAATATACTGTTTAGGTTTTCTACTGCCAAGTTTACACCTTCACTATTACAGTGGAACGTTTTGTCCAGGAAGTTGTCTAAAAGGGATTTAATTTGTTGTTGCCTAATAGTTTTTTGGTAGGTTTCTACACTACTTTCCTTCCATCTATAGCATTTCTTAATATTGTGCAGTTCCTTTGGCTTTGATGCCTCATGATTGAGTGGGGGAGGGAATGCTGTCACCTCCAGGTAGGTGTTTGTCCCCCTGTGTGCTGAGGGTGTCAGGTTCTTGTCCAGTTCTGGCATTTAGGTCGCCACAGACTAGTACATGTCCCTGGGTCTGGTAATGATTGATTTCCCCCTCCAGGATGGAGAAGCTGTCTTCATTAAAGTATGGGGATTCTAGTGGGGGGATATAGGTAGCACACAGGAGGACATTTTTCTCTGTTGAGATCATTTCCTTTTGAATTTCTAGCCAAATGTAAAATGTTCCTGTTTTGATTAATTTAATAGAGTGAGTTAGGTCTGCTCTATACCAAATTAGCATACCCCCTGAGTCCCTTCCCTGTTTCACACCAGGTAGTTTGGTGGATGGGAATACCAGCTCTCTGTAACCTAGAGGGCAACCAGTGGGTCCATCTCCTCTATACCATGTTTCTTGTAGGATGACAATGTCTGTATTTCCAATTTCTTTGTTGTAGTCTGGGTTCCTGCTCTTTAGGCCAAAGGCAGATGACCTCAGGCCTTGGATATTCCAGGATGAAATAGTGCTTTGTGTTCCATAAAGTGTCTAATGTTGTTGGTCGTGTGGTTTGGCCTCAGGCCAGTAATTGTGAGCAGAGCCTGCTGAGCATCTGGTACATGCCATTGGCTTGGGCTAGTGTAAGAGTGGGGGTTGGGCCTGTTTGCCTGCTCACGGCCTGGGCGTATGTGTGACTTTCATGTTGAGGCCCTCGTTGTGGGAGTGGGGGGCTTGGGGTGGGTAGGAGGGGCATAGGTCTGATCTGAGGGGGCCTCAATGGGGTGTGGGCATGGTTGACTTGGGGGGGTGTTGATTGGTTGGGGTGGGGTTGTGGATGTTGCTGGTGATGCTGGTTTATACTGGAATAGTATAAAAGTAATCCTTCTACCCCCCCCCCTCCCCCCCATTAAAAATAATAAAATAAAGTGGTTGTCCCACTGGCTATCATAAGTTGAATGCATCAATGTGTATTTCTGTGCAGCCATTCAGCATTGGCCCTTGGAGATGAGGAACAGCTTTTTATTGGCCCTTGGAGATGAGGAACAGCTTTTTATTGGCCCTTGGAGATGAGGAACAGCTTTTTATTGGCCCTTGGAGATGAGGAACAGCTTTTTATTGGCCCTTGGAGATGAGGAACAGCTTTATATTCTCCCTTGGAGATGAGGAACAGCTTTTTATTGGCCCTTGGAGATGAGGAACAGCTTTTTATTGGCCCTTGGAGATGAGGAACAGCTTTTTATTGGCCCTTGGAGATGAGGAACAGCTTTTTATTGGCCCTTGGAGATGAGGAACAGCTTTTTATTGGCCCTTGGAGATGAGGAACAGCTTTTTATTGGCCCTTGGAGATGAGGAACAGCTTTTTATTCTCCCTTGGAGATGAGGAACAGCTTTTTATTGGCCCTTGGAGATGAGGAACAGCTTTTTATTGGCCCTTGGAGATGAGGAACAGCTTTTTATTGGCCCTTGGAGATGAGGAACAGCTTTTTCCAAGGCTTTAATCCTCTGTAGAGAGCAGAGAATACGTTGGTATGGTATGAGCCTCTACCCAGCCCCCATCATGATCCTAAATCACCCACCACCATGCTACACCTCTAATCACCCACCACCATGCTACACCTCTAATCACCCACCACCATGCTACACCTCTTTAATCACCCACCACCATGCTACACCTCTTTAATCACCCACCACCATGCTACACCTCTTTAATCACCCACCACCATGCTACACCTATTTAATCACCCACCACCATGCTACACCTCTTTAACCACCCACCATGCTACACCTCTTTAATCACCCACCACCATGCTACACCTCTTTAATCACCCACCACCATGCTACACCTCTTTAATCACCCACCACCATGCTACACCTCTAATCACCCACCACCATGCTACACCTCTAATCACCCACCACCATGCTACACCTCTTTAATCACCCACCACCATGCTACACCTTTTTAATCACCCACCACCATGCTACACCTCTTTAATCACCCACCACCATGCTACACCTCTTTAATCACCCACCACCATGCTACACCTCTAATCACCCACCACCATGCTACACCGCTTTAATCACCCACCACCATGCTACACCTCTTTAAACACCCACCACCATGCTACACCTCTTTAATCACCCACCACCATGCTACACCTCTTTAACCACCCACCATGCTACACCTCTTTAATCACCCACCACCATGCTACACCTCTTTAATCACCCACCACCATGCTACACCTCTTTAATCACCCACCACCATGCTACACCTCTTTAATCACCCACCACCATGCTACACCTCTTTAATCACCCACCACCATGCTACACCTCTTTAATCACCCACCATGCTACACCTCTTTAATCACCCACCACCATGCTACACCTTTTTAATCACCCACCACCATGCTACACCTCTTTAAACACCCACCACCATGCTACACCTCTTTAATCACCCACCACCATGCTACACCTCTTTAACCACCCACCATGCTACACCTCTTTAATCACCCACCACCATGCTACACCTCTTTAATCCCCCACCACCATGCTACACCTCTTTAATCCCCCACCACCATGCTACACCTCTTTAATCACCCACCATGCTACACCTCTTTAATCACCCACCACCATGCTACACCTCTTTAATCACCCACCATCATGCTACACCTTTTTAATCACCCACCACCATGCTACACCTCTTTAATCACCCACCACCATGCTACACCTCTTTAATCACCCACCATGCTACACCTCTTTAATCACCCACCATGCTACACCTCTTTAATCACCCACCATGCTACACCTCTTTAATCACCCACCATGCTACACCTCTTTAATCACCCACCATGCTACACCTCTTTAATCACCCACCATGCTACACCTCTTTAATCACCCACCACCATGCTACACCTCTTTAATCACCCACCATGCTACACCTCTTTAATCACCCACCATGCTACACCTCTTTAATCACCCACCACCATGCTACACCTCTTTAATCACCCACCATGCTACACCTCTTTAATCACCCACCATGCTACACCTCTTTAATCACCCACCACCATGCTACACCTCTTTAATCACCCACCACCATGCTACACCTCTTTAATCACCCACCATGCTACACCTCTTTAATCACCCACCATGCTACACCTCTTTAATCACCCACCATGCTGCACCTCTTTAATCACCCACCACCATGCTACACCTCTTTAATCACCCACCACCATGCTACACCTCTTTAATCACCCACCATGCTACACCTCTTTAATCACCCACCATGCTGCACCTCTTTAATCACCCACCACCATGCTACACCTCTTTAATCACCCACCATGCTACACCTCATCCCTCTGGGGGTCCCACACACACAGACCACCAGTCACACCTCTAGTCCACATACTGACACTCTGCCTGACCTTCTGGCCTCTTGGCCTTTACCCCCGTGGTCAGGCCTTTACCCCCGTGGTCAGGCCTTTACCCCCGTGGTCAGTCCTTTACCCCCGTGGTCAGTCCTTTACCCCCGTGGTCAGTCCTTTACCCCCGTGGTCAGGCCTTTACCCCCGTGGTCAGGCCTTTACCCCCGTGGTCAGGCCTTTACCCCCGTGGTCAGTCCTTTACCCCCGTGGTCAGGCCTTTACCCCCGTGGTCAGTCCTTTACCCCCGTGGTCAGTCCTTTACCCCCGTGGTCAGGCCTTTACCCCCGTGGTCAGGCCTTTACCCCCGTGGTCAGTCCTTTACCCCCGTGGTCAGGCCTTTACCCCCGTGGTCAGTCCTTTACCCCCGTGGTCAGTCCTTTACCCCCGTGGTCAGGCCTTTACCCCCGTGGTCAGGCCTTTACCCCCGTGGTCAGTCCTTTACCCCCGTGGTCAGGCCTTTACCCCCGTGGTCAGTCCTTTACCCCCGTGGTCAGTCCTTTACCCCCGTGGTCAGGCCTTTACCCCCGTGGTCAGTCCTTTACCCCCGTGGTCAGTCCTTTACCCCCGTGGTCAGGCCTTTACCCCCGTGGTCAGTCCTTTACCCCCGTGGTCAGTCCTATTGTCTCTTTAAATCCTGATGTCCTGCATCATTTTACAGCGTGTCATGGAGCTATCACTGTAAGTTAGCGGTGTCCCGCATCATAACTTCTTGTTGTTGACTTCCTTTCAGACAGATATCTATGACGTCAGACAGATATCCATGACGTCAGACAGATATCAATTACGTCAGACAGATATCCATTACGTGGATGATGAGGAAGGCTTGTAAAAATTTAAGGACTTCAGATGACCTGATATTTCACCTGATCCTGTCCTGTCCCAGCTATGGGTTTGTTGTTAGCCTGAAGCTAATGCTCCTTCGGTCCCTGTTCTTGTAACCTATAACATGTAACTCTACCCTGTCAAAGCCTGTAAACCCCTGGGTCACAGTACATGCAGCAGAGTACACCGTGTAACAGAGTGATGTGTCGTCAGAACCACTGGGCCAGCGTACCTTAGTCTTTCCCAGCTGCCAGTCTCTCTTGGCGGGGTCGTATGACATCAACAGCTCTGTGCACCTCCCTCTCTGGTCGTCTGTTGGATGCTTGTCTTTCAGGATCATCTTGTACCTGCACAGGGAACAGAGACACAGACAGGTCAGACAGATCAGACACAGATCAGACAGGTCAGACAGATCAGACACAGATCAGACAGGTCAGACAGATCAGACAGATCAGACAGATCAGACAGATCAGACAGATCAGACAGGTCAGACAGGTCAGACAGATCAGACACAGATCAGACAGGTCAGACAGATCAGACAGGTCAGACACAGATCAGACAGATCAGACAGATCAGACAGATCAGACAGATCAGACAGGTCAGACAGATCAGACACAGATCAGACAGGTCAGACAGGTCAGACAGATCAGACACAGATCAGACAGGTCAGACAGGTCAGACAGGTCAGACACAGATCAGACAGATCAGACAGATCAGACAGATCAGACAGGTCAGACAGATCAGACACAGATCAGACAGGTCAGACAGATCAGACAGGTCAGACACAGATCAGACAGGTCAGACAGGTCAGACAGATCAGACAGATCAGACACAGATCAGACAGCTCAGACAGGTCAGACAAAGGTCTCAATGACCCAGGTGAACGCTGAGTCCTCGTGTTCTGCTGTTTTGTAAGAGGGAAGACAGACCAACATGAGCGGGTGCACAGTGGGTGGC
This sequence comes from Coregonus ussuriensis, assembly GCA_031479575.1. Classification (NCBI taxonomy): domain Eukaryota; kingdom Metazoa; phylum Chordata; class Actinopteri; order Salmoniformes; family Salmonidae; genus Coregonus; species Coregonus ussuriensis. Next base: position 1,439,239 of record CM062476.1, on the reverse strand, counting down.
CGTGCCATTGACTCTGATCACAGAGCATCCCCAGCGTTCGTCCACACCCAGCAGGTGATTCTACATGTTGAATCCCCGGAGTTCGTCCACACCCAGCAGGTTATCTACTGTGCACGGGAGATGGTCTGTCTTCCCTGTAAAAGATAATTGTCAGTTTTTCTCACCTGCTGTAGAAGTCTGTAAAGGTCCTGCGGACAGGGAACCCAGCCCTGCGGATCTTCACTGTCTCCAACATCCCAGAATACCTCAGCTGGTTCAGGACCACTTCTGGGTCAAACATGTTGGCGTTCTGAGAAGTGAAAAACATACAGAATTACTTTTCAACTCTAACTGTGTGAGAATACACAACAGCAGCCGTCAGATGACTGGACAGAAGTATAGCTGACGGTACTCTGCTTGCCTTACAGAGGGACAAGGTGTTTAGAGGAGCTAGATCCTTACAACTCACAGGAACCTTTCAGTCCGGTATAATCAACTCTATTGTTCTCAGGTGCTCTGTTCTGACTGCGTCATGTTGTTCCTCAGTGCTGGTTATCACGCTGCACAATCACTGAACTCTGATTCACATCTCACCGGCTGTGGCTGTGTATGGTGTGTGTGTGTATGTCTGTGTGTATGGTGTGTGTGTGTATGGTGTGTGTCTGTGCGTGTGTATGGTGTTTGTCTGTGTGTATGGTGTGTGTGTGTCTGTGTGTATGGTGTGTGTGTGTGTCTGTGTGTATGGTGTGTGTGTGTCTATGTGTATTGTGTGTGTCTGTGCGTGTGTATGGTGTGTGTGTGTGTGTGTATGGTGTGTGTCTGTGTGTGTGTATGGTGTGTGTGTGTCTGTGTATGGTGTGTGTCTGTGCGTGTGTATGGTGTTTGTCTGTGTGTGTATGGTGTGTGTGTGCCTGTGTGTATGGTGTGTGTGTGTGTGTATGGTGTGTGTCTGTGTGTGTATGGTGTGTGTCTGTGTGTGTGTATGATGTGTGTGTGTCTGTGTGTATGGTGTGTGTCTGTGTGTGTGTGTGTATGGTGTGTGTCTGTGTGTGTGTGTGTGGTGTGTGTGTGTGTGTGTGTGTATGGTGTGTCTGTGTGTGTATGGTGTGTGCGTGTCTGTGTGTGTGGTGTGTGGTGTGTGTGTATGGTGTGTGTCTGTGTGTGTGTGTGTGGTGTGTCTGTGTGTGTGTATGGTGTACCCTACCATCAGGCATGTTATCAACCTGTGTTAAACCCCCAGAGACAACAGCATTCCCTGTGGTACAGCTAAACCCCCAGAGACAACAGCATTCCCTGTGGTACAGCTAAACCCCCAGAGACAACAGCATTCCCTGTGGTACAGCTAAACCCCCAGAGACAACAGCATTCCCTGTGGTACAGCTAAACCCCCAGACAGGACAACAGCATTCCCTGTGGTACAGCTAAACCCCCAGAGACAACAGCATTCCCTGTGGTACAGCTAAACCCCCAGAGACAACAGCATTCCCTGTGGTACAGCTAAACCCCCAGAGACAACAGCATTCCCTGTGGTACAGCTAAACCCCCAGAGACAACAGCATTCCCTGTGGTACAGCTAAACCCCCAGAGACAACAGCATTCCCTGTGGTACAGCTAAACCCCCAGAGACAACAGCATTCCCTGTGGTACAGCTAAACCCCCAGAGACAACAGCATTCCCTGTGGTACAGCTAAACCCCCAGAGACAACAGCATTCCCTGTGGTACAGCTAAACCCCCAGAGACAACAGCATTCCATGTGGTACAGCTAAACCCCCAGAGACAACAGCATTCCCTGTGGTACAGCTAAACCCCCAGAGACAACAGTATTCCCTGTGGTACAGCTAAACCCCCAGAGACAACAGCATTCCCTGTGGTACAGCTAAACATCCAGAGACAACAGCATTCCCTGTGGTACAGCTAAACCCCCAGAGACAACAGCATTCCCTGTGGTACAGCTAAACCCCCAGAGACAACAGTATTCCCTGTGGTACAGCTAAACCCCCAGAGACAACAGCATTCCCTGTGGTACAGCTAAACATCCAGAGACAACAGCATTCCCTGTGGTACAGCTAAACCCCCAGAGACAACAGCATTCCCTGTGGTACAGCTAAACCCCCAGAGACAACAGCATTCCCTGTGGTACAGCTAAACCCCCAGAGACAACAGCATTCCCTGTGGTACAGCTAAACCCCCAGAGACAACAGCATTCCCTGTGGTACAGCTAAACCCCCAGAGACAACAGCATTCCCTGTGGTACAGCTAAACCCCCAGAGACAACAGCATTCCCTGTGGTACAGCTAAACCCCCAGAGACAACAGCATTCCCTGTGGTACAGCTAAACCCCCAGAGACAACAGCATTCCCTGTGGTACAGCTAAACCCCCAGAGACAAAAGCATTCCCTGTGGTACAGCTAAACCCCCAGAGACAACAGCATTCCCTGTGGTACAGCTAAACCCCCAGAGACAACAGCATTCCCTGTGGTACAGCTAAACCCCCAGAGACAACAGCATTCCCTGTGGTACAGCTAAACCCCCAGAGACAACAGCATTCCCTGTGGTACAGCTAAACCCCCAGAGACAACAGCATTCCCTGTGGTACAGCTAAACCCCCAGAGACAACAGCATTCCATGTGGTACAGATAAACCCCCAGACAGGACAACAGCATTCCCTGTGGTACAGCTAAACCCCCAGAGACAACAGCATTCCCTGTGGTACAGCTAAACCCCCAGAGACAACAGCATTCCCTGTGGTAAAGCTAACCCCCCCCGACAGGACAACAGCATTCCCTGTGGTGCAGCTAAACCCCTAGACAGGACAACAGCATTCCCTGTGGTACAGCTAAACCCCCAGAGACAACAGCATTCCCTGTGGTACAGCTAAACCCCCAGAGACAACAGCATTCCCTTTGGTACAGCTAACCCCCTAGACAGGACAACAGCATTCCCTGTGGTACAGCTAAACCCTCAGAGACAACAGCATTCCCTGTGGTACAGCTAAACCCCCAGAGACAACAGCATTCCCTGTGATACAGCTAAACCCCCAGAGACAACAGCATTCCCTGTGGTACAGCTAAACCCCCAGAGACCAATCAATCAATCAATTTTATTTTATATAGCCCTTCTTACATCAGCTAATATCTCGAAGTGCTGTACAGAAACCCAGCCTAAAACCCCAAACAGCTAGTAATGCAGGTGTAGAAGCACGGTGGCTAGGAAAAACTCCCTAGAAAGGCGAAAACCTAGGAAGAAACCTAGAGAGGAACCAGGCTATGAGGGGTGGCCAGTCCTCTTCTGGCTGTGCCGGGTGGAGATTATAACAGAACCATGCCAAGATGTTCAAAAATGTTCATAAGTGACAAGCATGGTCAAATAATAATCAGGAATAAATCTCAGTTGGCTTTTCATAGCCGATCATTAAGAGTTGAAAACAGCAGGTCTGGGACAGGTAGGGGTTCCATAACCGCAGGCAGAACAGTTGAAACTGGAATAGCAGCAAGGCCAGGCGGACTGGGGACAGCAAGGAGTCACCACGGCCGGTAGTCCCGACGTATGGTCCTAGGGCTCAGGTCTCTCAGTTGGCTTTTCATAGCCGATCATTAAAGAGTTGAAAACAGCAGGTCTGGGACAGGTAGGGGTTTCGTAGCCGCAGGCAGAACAGTTGAAACTGGAATAGCAGCAAGGCCAGGCGGACTGGGGACAGCAAGGTGTCATCATGCCCGGTAGTCCTGACGTATGGTCCTAGGGCTCAGGTTCTCAGAGAGAAAGAGAGAACGAGAGAATTAGAGAGAGCATACTTAAATTCACACAGGACAACAGCATTCCCTGTGGTTCAGCTAAACCCCCAGAGACAACAGCATTCCCTGTGGTACAGCTAAACCCCCAGACAGGACAACAGCATTCCATGTGGTACAGCTAAACCCCCAGAGACAACAGCATTCCCTGTGGTACAGCTAAACCCCCAGAGACAACAGCATTCCCTGTGGTACAGCTAAACCCCCATACAGGACAACAGCATTCCCTGTGGTACAGCTAAACCCCCAGAGACAACAGCATTCCCTGTGGTACAGCTAAACCCCCCAGAGACAACAGCATTCCATGTGGTACAGCTAAACCCCCAGAGACAACAGCATTCCCTGTGGTACAGCTAAACCCCCAGACAGGACAACAGCATTCCCTGTGGTACAGCTATACCCCCAGAGACAACAGCATTCCCTGTGGTACAGCTAAACCCCCAGAGACAACAGCATTCCCTGTGGTACAGCTAAACCCACAGAGACAACAGCATTCCCTGTGGTACAGCTAAACCCCCAGAGACAACAGCATTCCCTGTGGTACAGCTAAACCCCCAGAGACAACAGCATTCCCTGTGGTACAGCTAAACCCCCAGACAGGACAACAGCATTCCCTGTGGTACAGCTAAACCCCCAGAGACAACAGCATTCCCTGTGGTACAGCTAAACCCCCAGAGACAACAGCATTCCCTGTGGTAAAGCTAACCCCCCCGACAGGACAACAGCATTCCCTGTGGTGCAGCTAAACCCCCAGACAGGACAACAGCATTCCCTGTGGTACAGCTAAACCCCCAGAGACAACAGCATTCCCTGTGGTACAGCTAAACCCCCAGAGACAACAGCATTCCCTTTGGTACAGCTAAACCCATAGACAGGACAACAGCATTCCCTGTGGTACAGCTAAACCCTCAGAGACAACAGCATTCCCTGTGGTACAGCTAAACCCCCAGAGACAACAGCATTCCCTGTGGTACAGCTAAACCCCCAGAGACAACAGCATTCCCTGTGGTACAGCTAAACCCCCAGAGACAACATCATTCCCTTTGGTACAGCTAAACCCCTAGACAGGACAACAGCATTCCCTGTGGTAGAGCTAAACCCCCAGAGACAACAGCATTCCCTGTGGTACAGCTAAACCCCCAGAGACAACAGCATTCCATGTGGTACAGCTAAACCCCCAGAGACAACAGCATTCCCTGTGGTACAGCTAAACCCCCAGAGACAAAAGCATTCCCTGTGGTACAGCTAAACCCCCAGAGACAACAGCATCCCCTGTGGTACAGCTAAACCCCCAGAGACAAAAGCATTCCCTGTGGTTCAGCTAAACCCCCAGAGACAACAGCATTCCCTGTGGTACAGCTAAACCCCCAGACAGGACAACAGCATTCCCTGTGGTACAGCTAAACCCCCAGAGACAACAGCATTCCCTGTGGTACAGCTAAACCCCCAGAGACAACAGCATTCCCTGTGGTACAGCTAAACCCCCAGACAGGACAACAGCATTCCCTGTGGTACAGCTAAACCCCCAGAGACAACAGCATTCCCTGTGGTACAGCTAAACCCCCAGAGACAACAGCATTCCATGTGGTACAGCTAAACCCCCAGAGACAACAGCATTCCCTGTGGTACAGCTAAACCCCCAGACAGGACAACAGCATTCCCTGTGGTACAGCTAAACCCCCAGAGACAACAGCATTCCCTGTGGTACAGCTAAACCCCCAGAGACAACAGCATTCCCTGTGGTACAGCTAAACCCCCAGAGACAACAGCATTCCCTGTGGTACAGCTAAACCCCCAGACAGGACAACAGCATTCCCTGTGGTACAGCTAAATTCCCAGCATGTGTCAATGTAATTACTGAGGCGGGTTTAGGGTAATTAAATATGGTGTGGCTGAAGGGTGGGTGGTGATTTGAATAAAGACAAAAAAAATACCTTAAAAAATCCATAAATGTATAATTCTCGTGTAATTTATATCTATAGGCTACATTGAGGTTTTTCTTTCATTATTTGAGGCTATCTGACATTAGTGGAATAAGCTAAGCTTTAGGGCCCAACTTTAGACGCGGCAAATAGCCTACTGCTTTTGGGAACGGGCAGAAAAAGTTCATGTCGATCCAAGGAGGCAAAAAGGACAATGTCAGAGTTGAATTGAATAAGAGAAAAGCTGTGAAATGGAGAGTTGACAATAAAGAGAAGGGAGGGCCAGAAAAGTCATGTTGGGAAAGATTAGGTGAAGTGGTAGAAGAGGATGATATCAGTGCTGCTGTGTTCTGTGTGATGATGTGAGGCTCTGTACAAATTAGACGGTCACAAGACGGGGACTTCAGACAGGCCTATGGCACGTCAAGGGAACTGTACCCTACTGTTCAGATGGGTTAAATCAGGGTTCTTCAATTCCGGTCCTGGAGGGCCGAAACACCTCTGTTTTTCATCCTCTCCTTCTAATCAGGGGCTAATTCAGACCTGGGACACCAGGTGAGTGCAATTAACTACCAGGTAGAAATAAAAAACAGAAGTGTTTCGGCCCTCCAGGACCGGAATAGAAGAACCCTGGGTTAAATGCAAACTGAAATCTGGACACTGACTGTAGGTCTATAACCTCTCACATAGTCTTAATATTAACTCCTGCAGAATTAAGCATTTCTTACAGTAAATTGATACACCAAATGTAGGCAACATTTTGACTTAGGATCGGGAACAGGAGTGGAGAAATAGGATTTATTTCTTTCAGCATCTTGAGAGAATGTGAATGTGCAGTTAGATACCATCTGTAGAGGTCCTGTCTTTACCAGCATCATAAAAGCTGATAGTATTTCAACCACATAAAATAACTTCACCAATGTCAACTATACTGAACAAAGATATAAACGCAACATGCAACAATTTCAAAGATTTTACTGAGTTACAGTTCATATAAGGAAATCAGTCATTTTAAATTAATTCAGGAAGCCCTAATCTATGGATTTCACATGACTGGGAATACAGATATGCATATGTTGGTCACAGATACCTTAAAACAAAAAAAAGGTAGGGGCGTGGATCAGAAAACCAGTCAGTATCTGGTGTGACCACCATTTGCCTCATGCAGCGAGACACATCTCCTTCACATAGAGTTGATCAGGCTGTTGATTGTGGCCTGTGGAATGTTGTCCCACTCCTCTTCAATGGCTGTGCGAGGTTGCTGGATATTGGTGGGAACTGGAACACGCTGTTGTACACATCAATCCAGAGCATCCCAAACATGCTCAATGGGTGACATGTCTGGTGAGTATGCAGGCCATGGAAGAACTGGGACATGTTCAGGAATTGTGTACAGATACATTTGCTGTTTGTTTTGGTTGTATTGAAGGAGTACATTTAGCTGTTGAAAATATACATTATATATTTAGAAGAACAGCAACAACATCTCAATTGAAGTCACCAAAAAACAAACAAAGGAAAAAAATTTAAGGATTACTGGATTGACAAGGATTGCAAAATTCTGAAGACAGACTTAAGGACGGCCCCATGTCGCGAGGATCTGTACACAATTCCTGGAAGCTGAAAATGTCCCAGTTCTCCCATGGCCTGCATACTCACCAGATGTCACTCATTGAGAATGTTTGGAATGCTCTGGATCGACGTGTACGACAGCATGTTCCAGTTGCCGACAACATCCAGCATCAGATGAGCTGGCCTCCACAATCCCCCGACCTCAACCCAATTGAGATGGTTTGGGATGAGTCGGATGGCAGAGTGAAGGAAAAGCAGCCAACAAGTGCTCAGCATATGTGGGAACGCCTTCAAGACGGTTGGAAATGCATTCCAGGTGAAGCTGGTTGAGAGAATGCCAAGAGTGTGCAAAGCTGTCATCAAGGCAAAGGGTGGCTATTTGAAGAATCTCAAATATAAAATATATTTTGATTTGTGTCACGCCCTGGCTCTGGGGACACTGTTATGTTGAGCCAGGGTGTGTATTCTATGTTTGTATTTCTATGTTGGCCTGAGTGACTCCCAATCAGAGGCAACGAGTGTCAGCTGGTTGTCTCTGATTGGGAGCCATATTTAACTGTCTGTCTTTCACTTTGTGTTTGTGGTTTCTTGTTCGTGTTGGTTTGTGTTTAAACCATAGACGTCACGTTTTTCGTTTGTTGTTTTGATCGTGTGATCATTAAATAAATATAAATATGTTCACCTGCAACGCTGCGCCTTGGTCTCTCCCTGACGATCGTGACAGAAGAAACCACCAAAACCGGACCAAGCAGCGTGTCCAGGAGCCATCGCTAGCAGATCTCCGTGGCAACCTCGACTGGGTCAAGCCTAGTGAGGAGCAGAGAGGGTGGACTTGGGAACAGTTGAGGAAGAGCTTCGACTGGGTCAAGCCCATTGAGGAGCTGAATAGCGGGAGTTGGAGACAGAGGAGCGAGAGTTGGGCGAAAACGATAGAGGCCTGGCCCACGGGGAGGAGAGACCCCCAGAAATTTTTTAGGGGGGGGCTCACGACGTCGGGGCAGCAGGAGGCCGCGATAGAGCGGTCCAGCGGGTTGGCAGAGGAGGCCGCCAGGTTACGGGGGCCACTGGTCGAAGAGGGGATGGAAGGTGGAGAGGCACGGCGAGAGGTACTGGGGTGTGTTACCAGTCCAGTCCGGCCCGTTCCAGATCCCGGTGTAGGGCCAGTGGTGTGTGTCCCCAGTACGGTCCGGTCTGTTCCTGCTCCCCGCACCAAGTCTGTGGTGCGTTTCGTCAGCCCTGTCCGGCCCGTTCCTGCTCTCCGCACCAAGTCTGTGGTGCGCGTCGCCAGCCCAGTCCGGCCCATTCCTGCTCCCCGCACCAAGTCTGTGGTGCGTCTCGTCAGCCCGGCTCGGCCCGTTCCTGCTCCCCGCACCAAGTCAGTGGTGCGCTTCGTCAGCCCGGCTCGGCCCATTCCTGCTCCCCGCACCAAGTCTGTGGTGCGTTTCGTCAGCCCGGCTCGGCCCATTCCTGCTCCCCGCACCAAGTCTGTGGTGCGTTTCGTCAGCCCTGTCCGGTCCGTTCCTGCTCTCCGCACCAAGTCTGTGGTGCGCGTCGCCAGCCCAGTCCGGCCCATTCCTGCTCCCCGCACCAAGTCTGTGGTGCGTTTCGTCAGCCCTGTCCGGCCCGTTCCTGCTCTCCGCACCAAGTCTGTGGTGCGCGTCGCCAGCCCAGTCCGGCCCATTCCTGCTCCCCGCACCAAGTCTGTGGTGCGTTTCGTCAGCCCTGTCCGGCCCGCTCCTGCTCCCCACACCAAGCCAGTGGTGTGCGTCGTCGGTCCGGCACAGCCCGTGCCTGTTCCACTGGTGCCTGGTCCGGCACCGGTCAGATGCGTTACGCCGGAGCTAGAGCAATCCGCTCCATCAGTGTGCAGTCCAGCTCCGGCCAGCGGGGCCAGACCGGACCAGGGGTACTTTGGGGGGTTGGAGAGGGAGTGGGGATCAGGCCCGGAGCCGGATCCGCCGCCAAGGCGGAGTGCCCACCCGGTCCCTCCCCTGTGGTATTTAGTTGGTGCGGTCGGAGTCCTTTAGGGGGGGGTACTGTCACGCCCTGGCTCTGGGGACACTGTTATGTTGAGCCAGGGTGTGTATTCTATGTTTGTATTTCTATGTTGGCCTGAGTGACTCCCAATCAGAGGCAACGAGTGTCAGCTGGTTGTCTCTGATTGGGAGCCATATTTAACTGTCAGTCTTTCACTTTGTGTTTGTGGTTTCTTGTTCGTGTTGGTTTGTGTTTAAACCATAGACGTCACGTTTTTCGTTTGTTGTTTTGATCGTGTGATCATTAAATAAATATAAATATGTTCACCTGCAACGCTGCGCCTTGGTCTCTCCCTGACGATCGTGACAATTTGTTTAACACTTTTTTGGTTACTACATGATTCCATATGTGTTATTTCATAGTATTGATGTCTTCACTATTATTCTACAATGTAGAAAATAGTAAAAATAAAGAAAAACCCTTGAATGAGTAGGTGTGTCCAAACTTTTCACTGGTATGTAAATAAGGTATTTCTGTTTTTGTTTTTTTGAATATATTTGCAAACGTTTCTAAAAACCTGTTTTCTCTTTGTCATTATGGGGTATTGTGTGTAGATTGCTGAGTAAAAAAATATTTGTATCCATTTTAGAATAAGGCTGTAACGTAACAAAATGTGGAAAAAGGGGAAGGGATCTGAACACTTGCATATCTGTATTCCCAGTCATGTGAAATCCATAGATTAGGGTCTAAGGAATTTATTTCAATTGACTGATTTCCTTATATGAACTGTAACTCAGTAAAAACTTTGAAATTGTTGCATGTTGCATTTATATTTTTGTTCATCGTATATATTCTAAAAACATTTAACAACACTAGGCCAATGAAAGAGTACATAGATATAACACTGAACATTTAAATGTAACATTTAAAACACTTAGCTCTCCCAGCTGACGGGATCTACAGAGGGTAGTGCGTACGGCCCAGTACATCACTGGGGCCAAGCTTCCTGCCATCCAGGACCTCTATACCAGGCGGTGTCAGAGGAAGGCCCAGAAAATTGTAAAAGACTCCAGCCACCCTAGTCATAGACTGTTCTCTCTGCTACCGCATGGCAAGCGGTACCGGAGTGCCAAGTCTAGGTCCAAAAGACTTCTCAACAGCTTCTACCCCCAAGCCATAAGACTCCTGAACAGCTAATCATGGCTACCCGGACTATTTGCACTGCCCCCCCCACCCCATCCTTTTTACGCTGCTGCTACTCTGTTAATGATTTATGCATAGTCACTTTAACTCTACCCACATGTACATATTACCTCAACTAGCCGGTGCCCCCGCACATTGACTCTGCACCGGTACCCCCCTGTATATATAGCCTCCCTACTGTTATTTTATTTTACTTCTGCTCTTTTTTTTCTCAACACTTTTTTTGTTGTTGTTTTATAAAAAAAATAAAAAAAATGCACTGTTGGTTAAGGGCTGTAAGTAAGCATTTCACTGTAATGTCTGCACCGGTTGTATTCGGCGCATGTGACCAATAACATTTGATTTGATTTGATTTGATTCGATCTTACCAAAAACATGTCCAATAGTGATTGAATTTCTTAAGTTTGGATTCCTTTTTGGAATCCATCTGTGCTGTTTTGGGCCCATCTGGATGATTTAGGGATGTAGTACTGCTTACTGGGTTTCGTATATATCTTTCCTTTTGAGGAACACAGTTTTTTGGCTGTGTTCAGACAGAGGGGTCAGTGATTTGGCTGTGTTCAGACAAAGGGGTCAGACAGAGGGGTCAGTGGTTTGGCTGTGTTCAGACAAAGGGGTCAGTGGTTTGGCTGTGTTCAGACAGAGGGGTCAGTGATTTGGCTGTGTTCAGACAGAGGGGTCAGTGATTTGGCTGTGTTCAGACAAAGGGGTCAGACAGAGGGGTCAGTGATTTGTCTGTGTTCAGACAAAGGGGTCAGTGGTTTGGCTGTGTTCAGACAGAGGGGTCAGTGATTTGGCTGTGTTCAGACAAAGGGGTCAGACAGAGGGGTCAGTGGTTTGGCTGTGTTCAGACAAAGGGGTCAGTGGTTTGGCTGTGTTCAGACAGAGGGGTCAGTGATTTGGCTGTGTTCAGACAGAGGGGTCAGTGATTTGGCTGTGTTCAGACAAAGGGGTCAGACAGAGGGGTCAGTGGTTTGGCTGTGTTCAGACAAAGGGGTCAGTGGTTTGGCTGTGTTCAGACAGAGGGGTCAGTGATTTGGCTGTGTTCAGACAGAGGGGTCAGTGATTTGGCTGTGTTCAGACAAAGGGGTCAGACAGAGGGGTCAGTGATTTGTCTGTGTTCAGACAGAGGGGTCAGTGATTTGGCTGTGTTCAGACAAAGGGGTCAGACAGAGGGGTCAGTGGTTTGGCTGTGTTCAGACAAAGGGGTCAGACAGAGGGGTCAGTGGTTTGGCTGTGTTCAGACAAAGGGGTCAGTGGTTTGGCTGTGTTCAGACAGAGGGGTCAGTGGTTTGGCTGTGTTCAGACAGAGGGGTCAGACAGAGGGGTCAGTGGTTTGGCTGTGTTCAGACAGAGGGGTCAGTGATTTGGCTGTGTTCAGACAAAGGGGTCAGTGGTTTGGCTGTGTTCAGACAGAGTGGTCAGTGATTTGGCTGTGTTCAGACAAAGGGGTCATCATTTTTTGGACATAGTCCCCACATTTTAGTGCACCAAACGTATTGGGACAAATTAACTTTTGTGTATTAAAGTAGTAAAAAGTTAAGTATTTGGTCCCATTAGTATTTGGTCCCATATTAACAGCACGCAATGACTACATCAAGCTTGTGACTCTACAAACTTGTTGGATGCATTTGCTGTTTGTTTCGGTTGTGTTTCAGATTATTTTGTGCCCAATAGAAATGAAGGGTTCACTCTTACAAAAAAGGGTTCCAAAACGTTTCTTCGGCTGTCCCCATAAGAGAACCCTTTTGGGTTCCAGGTAGAACCCCTTTGGGTTCCAGGTAGAACCCTTTTGGGTTCCAGGTAGAACCCTTTTGGGTTCCAGGTAGAACCCTCTGTGGAAAGGATTCTACATGGAACAGTAACAGACTAGTTCCAGTTCAGTAGCTTGTGGTTGTGATGAATACTGAATGACCCACCTTGTCCATGTTGGGATGAATACTGAATGACCCACCTTGTCCATGTTGGGATGAATACTGAATGACCCACCTTGTCCATGTTGTGATGAATACTGAATGACCCACCTTGTCCATGTTGGGATGAATACTGAATGACCCACCTTGTCCATGTTGGGATGAATACTGAATGACCCACCTTGTCCATGTTGGGATGAATACTGAATGACCCACCTTGTCCATGTTGGGATGAATACTGAATGACCCACCTTGTCCATGTTGGGATGAATACTGAATGACCCACCTTGTCCATGTTGGGTTTGATGCAGCGCACGAAGAAAGGGTTGGAGGCACTCAGAGTGTTCATCAAGGAATGGAGAGAGTCCTGCAGAAACACAACGACACATCTAGGTATAGATACAGGATCACAAACACAACAACACATCTAGATCTGGCCTCCTAGGGCCCTCACCTCCTGCTGACCAGGGTGTTTACAGGATCTGGCCTCCGAGGGCCCTCACCTCCTGCTGACCAGGGTGTTTACAGGATCTGGCCTCCTAGGGCCCTCACCTCCTGCTGACCAGGGTGTTTACAGGATCTGGCCTCCGAGGGCCCTCACCTCCTGCTGACCAGGGTGTTTACAGGATCTGGCCTCCGAGGGCCCTCACCTCCTGCTGACCAGGGTGTTTACAGGATCTGGCCTCCGAGGGCCCTCACCTCCTGCTGACCAGGGTGTTTACAGGATCTGGCCTCCGAGGGCCCTCACCTCCTGCTGACCAGGGTGTTTACAGGAACTGGCCTCCGAGGGCCCTCACCTCCTGCTGACCAGGGTGTTTACAGGATCTGGCCTCCTAGGGCCCTCATCTCCTGCTGACCAGGGTGTTTACAGGATCTGGCCTCCGAGGGCCCTCACCTCCTGCTGACCAGGGTGTTTACAGGATCTGGCCTCCGAGGGCCCTCACCTCCTGCTGACCAGGGTGTTTACAGGATCTGGCCTCCTAGGGCCCTCACCTCCTGCTGACCAGGGTGTTTACAGGATCTGGCCTCCGAGGGCCCTCACCTCCTGCTGACCAGGGTGTTTACAGGATCTGGCCTCCGAGGGCCCTCACCTCCTGCTGACCAGGGTGTTTACAGGATCTGGCCTCCGAGGGCCCTCACCTCCTGCTGACCAGGGTGTTTACAGGATCTGGCCTCCTAGGGCCCTCATCTCCTGCTGACCAGGGTGTTTACAGGATCTGGCCTCCGAGGGCCCTCACCTCCTGCTGACCAGGGTGTTTACAGGATCTGGCCTCCTAGGGCCCTCATCTCCTGCTGACCAGGGTGTTTACAGGATCTGGCCTCCTAGGGCCCTCACCTCCTGCTGACCAGGGTGTTTACAGGATCTGGCCTCCGAGGGACCCTACCTCCTGCTGACCAGGGTGTTTACAGGATCTGGCCTCCTAGGGCCCTCACCTCCTGCTGACCAGGGTGTTTACAGGATCTGGCTACAGGACTATATTTACCCAGCAGTGCCGCAAGGACCCTTGAACCTCGACCCTCTCTCTCTCAGACTGACAGGGGACGAGGGGTAATCTCCAGCTTTAGGAGCTGCAGTCCAGGCTAAAACACTCCACGGCAGTTATGACTCTCTCTCTCTCTCTCTCTCTCTCTCTCTCTCTCTCTCTCTCTCTCTCTCTCTCTCTCTCTCTCTCTCTCTCTCTCTCTCTCACACTTTAAGACACAAACAAAAGACTATTCAAAACTCTTGGGGAAAATGTCAACCTCATCATGTCAAGGCAATCCTTATCATGGCATAGCCAAAAGGATTCTGTGACAGTATAGTGAAGGTTAAGGTTAGAGGTCAGAGGTTGACCATGCTCCTCTGTGATTGGTCCTTACCCTGAACTGAGAGCTGACGGTGGGTTTGGGGTTATGGATAGTGGTTCTCACCCTGAACTGAGAGCTGACGGTGGGTTTGGGGTTATGGATAGTGGTTCTCACCCTGAACTGAGAGCTGACGGTGGGTTTGGGGTTATGGATAGTGGTTCTCACCCTGAACTGAGAGCTGACGGTGGGTTTGGGGTTATGGATAGTGGTTCTCACCCTGAACTGAGAGCTAACGGTGGGTTTGCGTCTGGCCGTCCCCATCTTCAGGGTCTCCTCTCCGTTCCTGCTCCCAACACGCTCAAACAGGTCATAGATGAAGTCAAGCCTGAAGGACAGAACAAACATGTTCAACATTCTCTGAACGTAAACACAGTGGAGTGACTATAGTAGTGTCAGTGTATTACTCTGAACGTAAACACAGTGGAGTGACTATAGTAGTGTCAGTGTATTACTCTGAACGTAAACAGCACACACACACACACACACACACACCTGCTGTCTTTGAGCATGTTTAAGATGTCATCTCTGAAGGTGTCTCTGTTCTTCTGGAGGACCCCTCTCACGTCATACAGAACCTGACAGAGGAAGGGTTAGAGACATGTTCCGGGGTGACAGGGCAGTGTGTTACTGTATGTAATGGCAGCTCCGGGGTGACAGGGCAGTGTGTTACTGTATGTAATGGCAGCTCCGGGGTGACAGGGCAGTGTGTTACTGTATGTAATGGCAGCTCCGGGGTGACAGGGCAGTGTGTTACCGTATGTAATGGCAGCTCCGGGGTGACAGGGCAGTGTGTTACTGTATGTAATGGCAGCTCCGGGGTGACAGGGCAGTGTGTTACTGTATGTAATGGCAGCTCCGGGGTGACAGGGCAGTGTGTTACTGTATGTAATGGCAGCTCCGGGGTGACAGGGCAGTGTGTTACTGTATGTAATGGCAGCTCCGGGGTGACAGGGCAGTGTGTTACTGTATGTAATGGCAGCTCCGGGGTGACAGGGCAGTGTGTTACCGTATGTAATGGCAGCTCCGGGGTGACAGGGCAGTGTGTTACTGTATGTAATGGCAGCTCCGGGGTGACAGGGCAGTGTGTTACTGTATGTAATGGCAGCTCCGGGGTGACAGGGCAGTGTGTTACTGTATGTAATGGCAGCTCCGGGGTGACAGGGCAGTGTGTTACTGTATGTAATGGCAGCTCCGGGGTGACAGGGCAGTGTGTTACTGTATGTAATGGCAGCTCCGGGGTGACAGGGCAGTGTGTTACTGTATGTAATGGCAGCTCCGGGGTGACAGGGCAGTGTGTTACTGTATGTAATGGCAGCTCCGGGGTGACAGGGCAGTGTGTTACTGTATGTAATGGCAGCTCCGGGGTGACAGGGCAGTGTGTTACTGTATGTAATGGCAGCTCCGGGGTGACAGGGCAGTGTGTTACTGTATGTAATGGCAGCTCCGGGGTGACAGGGCAGTGTGTTACTGTATGTAATGGCAGCTCCGGGGTGACAGGGCAGTGTGTTACTGTATGTAATGGCAGCTCCGGGGTGACAGGGCAGTGTGTTACTGTATGTAATGGCAGCTCCGGGGTGACAGGGCAGTGTGTTACTGTATGTAATGGCAGCTCCGGGGTGACAGGGCAGTGTGTTACTGTATGTAATGGCAGCTCCGGGGTGACAGGGCAGTGTGTTACTGTATGTAATGGCAGCTCCGGGGTGACAGGGCAGTGTGTTACTGTATGTAATGGCAGCTCCGGGGTGACAGGGCAGTGTGTTACCGTATGTAATGGCAGCTCCGGGGTGACAGGGCAGTGTGTTACTGTATGTAATGGCAGCTCCGGGGTGACAGGGCAGTGTGTTACTGTATGTAATGGCAGCTCCGGGGTGACAGGGCAGTGTGTTACTGTATGTAATGGCAGCTCCGGGGTGACAGGGCAGTGTGTTACTGTATGTAATGGCAGCTCCGGGGTGACAGGGCAGTGTGTTACTGTATGTAATGGCAGCTCCGGGGTGACAGGGCAGTGTGTTACTGTATGTAATGGCAGCTCCGGGGTGACAGGGCAGTGTGTTACTGTATGTAATGGCAGCTCCGGGGTGACAGGGCAGTGTGTTACTGTATGTAATGGCAGCTCCGGGGTGACAGGGCAGTGTGTTACTGTATGTAATGGCAGCTCCGGGGTGACAGGGCAGTGTGTTACCGTATGTAATGGCAGCTCCGGGGTGACAGGGCAGTGTGTTACTGTATGTAATGGCAGCTCCGGGGTGACAGGGCAGTGTGTTACTGTATGTAATGGCAGCTCCGGGGTGACAGGGCAGTGTGTTACTGTATGTAATGGCAGCTCCGGGGTGACAGGGCAGTGTGTTACCGTATGTAATGGCAGCTCCGGGGTGACAGGGCAGTGTGTTACTGTATGTAATGGCAGCTCCGGGGTGACAGGGCAGTGTGTTACTGTATGTAATGGCAGCTCCGGGGTGACAGGGCAGTGTGTTACTGTATGTAATGGCAGCTCCGGGGTGACAGGGCAGTGTGTTACCGTATGTAATGGCAGCTCCGGGGTGACAGGGCAGTGTGTTACTGTATGTAATGGCAGCTAGCCTGATCTGATGCTCAGTGAGAGGAGCTGACCGCTGTGATAAGACAGTCACCTGTTGACAGTCACTCAGCCCTGGTCTTAACAGCATAGCAGCAACAGATTCCTCCCTCCTACTAAAGTATTGCTCTCCTGGCCCAGGGCACCAAGGGGAGGAGCCATCATGGTTGGCACCAAGGGGAGGAGCCATCATAGTTGGCACCAAGGGGAGGAGCCATCATGGTTGGCACCAAGGGGAGGAGCCATCATAGTTGGCACCAAGGGGAGGAGCCATCATGGTTGGCACCAAGGGGAGGAGCCATCATGGTTGGCACCAAGGGGAGGAGCCATCATAGTTGGCACCAAGGGGAGGAGCCATCATGGTTGGCACCAAGGGGAGGAGCCATCATGGTTGGCACCAAGGGGAAGAGCCATCATGGTTGGCACCAAGGGGAGGAGCCATCATGGTTGGCACCAAGGGGAGGAGCCATCATGGTTGGCACCAAGGGGAGGAGCCATCATGGTTGGCACCAAGGGGAGGAGCCATCATGGTTGGCACCAAGGGGAGGAGCCATCATGGTTGGCACCAAGGGGAGGGGCCATCATGGTTGGCACCAAGGGGAGGGGCCATCATGGTTGGCACCAAGGGGAGGGGCCATCATGGTTGGCACCATATATCTATAGCCATATAGAAAATGGCCCATGACAGAGACGTCCTTATGAGTTTAATAATGGTACAGCTTCACCTGGGATGAGGACACTGTGAGAGTTATTGACATAGGATTTTACTGGTTACTATTTCACCTTGTGCTGTTTATTATGAAATAACCATTAAAATACAGTTGGACTGGGATAAATCTACTGAAGGAGGTGACTGTCTTCCATCTGAAGATAACAGAGCCCTTTCAGATAACAGAGTGCATTGAGCAGCAGGGGAGTTCGGGTCTGGGGAGGAGGGACAGGGGAGTTGGGGTCTGGGGAGGAGGGACAGGGGAGTTGGGGTCTGGGGAGGAGGGACAGGGGAGTTGGGGTCTGGGGAGGAGGGACAGGGGAGTTGGGGTCTGGGGAGGAGGGACAGGGGAGTTGGGGTCTGGGGAGGAGGGACAGGGGAGTTGGGGTCTGGGGAGGAGGGACAGGGGAGTTGGGGTCTGGGGAGGAGGGACAGGGGAGTTGGGGTCTGGGGAGGAGGGACAGGGGAGTTGGGGTCTGGGGAGGAGGGACAGGGGAGTTGGGGTCTGGGGAGAGGAGGGACAGGGGAGTTGGGGTCTGGGGAGGAGGGACAGGGGAGTTGGGGTCTGGGGAGAGGAGGGACAGGGGAGTTGGGGTCTGGGGAGAGGAGGGACAGGGGAGTTGGGGTCTGGGGAGAGGAGGGACAGGGGAGTTGGGGTCTGGGGAGAGGAGGGACAGGGGAGTTGGGGTCTGGGGAGAGGAGGGACAGGGGAGTTGGGGTCTGGGGAGGAGGGACAGGGGAGTTGGGGTCTGGGGAGGAGGGACAGGGGAGTTGGGGTCTGGGGAGGAGGGACAGGGGAGTTGGGGTCTGGGGAGAGGAGGGACAGGGGAGTTGGGGTCTGGGGAGAGGAGGGACAGGGGAGTTGGGGTCTGGGGAGGAGGGACAGGGATCATGGTGGCTCCACAGCCTCAAATCATTATCATAGGACCGACACTCTGCCAGGGCAGGGCACTACTCTACTCTGCTTTACTCTACTCTACTCTACTCTACTCTACTCTACTCTACTCTACTCTACACTACTCTACTCTACTCTACTCTGCTTTACTCTACTCTACTCTACTCTGCTCTACTCTACTCTACTCTACTCTACACTACTCTACTCTACTCTACTCTACTCTACTCTACTCTACTCTACTCTGCTCTACTCTGCTCTACTCTACTCTACTCTGCTCTGCTCTGCTCTGCTCTGCTCTACTCTGCTCTGCTCTGCTCTACCTTACTCTACTCTACTCTACTCTGCTCTACTCTACTCTACTCTGCTTTACTCTACTCTACTCTACTCTACTCTACTCTGCTTTACTCTGCTCTACTCTACTCTACTCTACTCTACTCTACTCTGCTCTACTCTACTCTACTCTACTCTACTCTACTCTACTCTACTCTACTCTACTCTGCTCTACTCTACTCTACTCTACTCTACTCTACTCTACTCTACTCTACTCTACTCTACTCTACTCTGCTCTGCTCTGCTCTGCTCTGCTCTGCTCTGCTCTACTCTACACTACTCTACTCTACTCTACTCTGCTCTGCTCTGCTCTGCTCTGCTCTACTCTACACTACTCTACTCTACTCTACTCTACTCTACTCTACTCTGCTCTGCTCTGCTCTGCTCTGCTCTGCTCTGCTCTACTCTACACTACTCTACTCTACTCTACTCTACTCTACTCTACTCTGCTCTGCTCTGCTCTGCTCTGCTCTACTCTACACTACTCTACTCTACTCTACTCTACTCTGCTCTGCTCTGCTCTGCTCTGCTCTGCTCTGCTCTGCTCTACTCTACACTACTCTACTCTACTCTACTCTACTCTGCTCTGCTCTGCTCTGCTCTGCTCTACTCTACACTACTCTACTCTACTCTACTCTACTCTACTCTGCTCTACTCTGCTCTACTCTACTCTACTCTACTCTACTCTACTCTACTCTACTCTACTCTACTCTACTCTACTATACTCTAGTCTGCTGTACTGTACTGTACTCTACTCTACTCTACTCTACTCTACTCTACTCTACTCTGCTCTACTCTGCTCTGCTCTGCTCTACTCTACTCTACTCTACTCTACTCTACTCTACTCTACTCTACTCTACTCTACTCTACTCTGCTCTACTCTACTCTACTCTACTCTACTCTACTCTACTCTACTCTACTCTACTCTACTCTACTCTACTCTACTATACTCTAGTCTGCTGTACTGTACTGTACTCTACTCTACTCTACTCTACTCTACTCTACTCTACTATACTCTAGTCTGCTGTACTGTACTGTACTGTACTCTACTCTACTCTACTCTACTCTACTATACTCTAGTCTGCTGTACTGTACTGTACTCTACTCTACTCTACTCTACTCTACTATACTCTAGTCTGCTGTACTGTACTGTACTCTACTCTACTCTGCTCTGCTCTACTCTACTCTACTCTACTCTACTCTACTCTACTCTACTATACTCTAGTCTGCTGTACTGTACTGTACTGTACTGTACTCTACTCTACTCTACTCTACTCTACTCTACTCTACTCTACTCTACTATACTCTAGTCTGCTGTACTGTACTGTACTCTACTCTACTCTACTCTACTCTACTCTACTCTACTCTACTATACTCTAGTCTGCTGTACTGTACTGTACTCTACTCTACTCTACTCTACTCTACTCTGCTCTGCTCTACTCTACTCTACTCTACTCTACTCTACTCTACTCTACTCTACTCTACTCTACTCTACTCTACTCTACTCTACTCTAGTCTGCTGTACTGTACTGTACTGTACTGTACTCTACTCTACTCTACTCTACTCTACTCTACTATACTCTACTATACTCTAGTCTGCTGTACTGTACTGTACTGTACTGTACTCTACTCTACTCTACTCTACTATACTCTAGTATACTCTACTCTACTCTACTCTACTCTACTCTACTCTACTCTACACTACTCTACTCTACACTACTCTACTATACTCTACTATACTCTACTATACTCTACTATACTCTACTCTACTATACTCTACTATACTATACTATACTATACTATACTATACTCTACACTACTCTACTATACTATACTCTACTTTAGTCCCTACCTCTCCCCCCTAGAACAAAGTGGAGGAGGAGAGGAGAGGAGAGAGAGACAGAGAGAGAGAGAGAGAGAGAGAGAGAGAGAGAGAGAGAGAGAGAGAGAGAGAGAGAGAGAGAGAGAGAGAGAGAGAGAGAGAGAGAGAGAGAGAGAGAGAGAGAGAGAGAGAGAGAGAGAGAGAAGTGTCCTTTTCAAGTGCTCAGCTCCTTCTCAGGTAATACCTCTCCAGCGTAGTGCTTGATGCCAAACTGGTGATCTGTCACTCTGGGCTTCACGTAGTAGTGGTTAGTCTGGAGAGACAGAGAGAGAGAGACACAGTAGGTTACAACATATAACTTAGCAGTCTTACAACAGAGAGCTGCCATCGGCATCAGAGAGAGCAACATATAACTGAGCAGTCTTACAACAGAGAGCTGCCATCGGCATCAGAGAGAGCAACATAGATGAAGATCCTCCAGGTTCAGCTACAGCCTTTATCCTTCATTAGGCCTGAGAATAGCTGATCACATCTCAGTATTCAACTGAGAGAGTCTAAATATATTATTCACCAGGAGGAGAGATTCATTCTGTCTGGAGTGGCTGGGGAGGAAATCATTTCCTTTGGAGCGGAGTGTGTGTGTGTCTGTGTGTGTGTCTCTGTGTGTGTGTGTGTTTTTTCCGTGTGTGTCTGTGTGTGTGTGTGTGTGTGTCTGTGTGTGTGTGTCTGTGTGTGTCTCTGTGTGTGTGTGTGTGTATGTGTCTCTCTCTCTGTGTGTGTGTGTGTGTGTGTGTGTGTGTGTGTGTGTGTGTGTGTGTGTGTGTGTGTGTGTGTGTGTGTGTGTGTGTCTGTGTGTGTGTACTCACGGCATGTCTACTGTGTAGTTTCTCTAGCAGGGTGTAGTCGGTGCCTTTAGGGAAGCGACTCTCCTCGTTGATCAGAGCCAACATGCCCAGTTTCTACCAGGAGGAAGAGGAGGAAGAGTTTACAGACTAACAACAGGGGATGGGGGGTAACAGGGGATTGGTCCATTAACATACCTGTTGTACAGATATGAGGCTCAAGGCTATAATGACAACACAGATAAATACATCTACATTGGGGTCCTTGATAAAGATGAGAAATAATGACTGTATCAAATAAATCATTCAAATACTGAGCTATATTGTATGCTCCCCAAAATTGGGAAATTATTTTATACTAATACAATTGAGAAAGAGAAAGAGATTTTGTTTAACAAGTAATCTTTTTTTTTTCTCAAAAAGTTAGGGGTCAAAATGATTGCCACCCCTGTTCTCAAAACCGTTCAATACCTCACCTTGGGAGGATAATGGCACTGAGCCTGTGGACAATACAGCCATTGTCAAAGATCCCCCAGTATGAAAAATGTATACACTCACTAACTGTAAGTCGCTCTGGATAAGAGTGTCTGCTAAATGACTAAAAATGTGAAGAAATGTATCAAATGTTTTATGAGTTGGAGAACACATTGGGAGGGATCTTAGACCATTCCTCCATACAGAATCCTTCCAGGTCCTTGATATCCTTCGTCTGTTCTTATGGACTGCCCTCTTCCATTCAAACCACAGGTTTCTAATGGGTTTGAAGTCCGGAGACTGAGAGAAAATTTGGATTTTGTGTTCAATTAACCAATTCTTTGTGGATTTTGATGCGTGCTTGGGGTTATTGTCTTGCTGGAAAGATCCACTTGCGATCAAGTTTCAGACTCCTGGCTGAGGGAACCAGGTTTCTGGCTAAAATGTCCTGGTACTGGGTAAAGTTCATGATGCCATTGACCTTAACAAGGGTCCCAGGACCAGTGGAAGCAAAACAGCCCCATAACATCAAAGATCCCCCACCGTATTTTACAGCAGGGATGGGGTTCTTTTCTGCTTATGCGTTCTCATAGCCAAACTTTCATGTCTTAGCCTCGGACCCCATTGTATCAAGGTCATAATAATATAATAATAATAATATGCCATTTAACAGACGCTTTTATCCAAAGCGACTTACAGTCATGCATGCACGCATTTTTGTGTATGGGTGGTCCCGGGGATCGAACCCACTACCCTGGCGTTACAAGCGCCGTGCTCTACCAGCTGAGCTACAGAGGACCACTATGTAATGTGTGTGGTTATTTATGTGTCTAATAGTCTTGGGGTTGGTTAGACCGTTACCTACCTTCTCTATGAGGTCCAGACACTCTGCATTCTCCATCCAGTCTATGGCTTCCCACTGGATCCCCTCCCTGAGGAAGGCACACACAATGGCTGTATTGTCCACAGGTTCATGTGATGAAATGAGCTGTGACCAGGCTGATAGGACTGTTCTAGAACAGTCGTCCCATTGTAAACAGCTGGCAGTGCAGACCCAACCCCCAACTCTCTCCATTAGCTACGTCTGAAATGGCACCCTTTTCCCTATATAGTGCACTACTTTAGACCAGAGCCCAATGGCACCCTTTTCCCTATATAGTGCACTACTTTAGACCAGAGCCCAATGGCACCCTATTCCCTATATAGTGCACTACTTTCCACCAGTTCTATGGCCCTGGTCAAAAGCAGTGCGCTATATGGGGAATACGACACCTTTTCAGAGGCAGCCAATGTATCTTCTCTCTATGAACTGGGATTGCGAATATGCTAACATACCTGTTGTATTCCAGTTGGTCCATTAACATACCTGTTGTATTCCAGTTGGTCCATTAACATACCTGTTGCATTCCAGTTGGGCCATTAACATACCTGTTGTATTCCAGTTGCTCCATTAACATATCTGTTGTATTCCAGTTGCTCCATTAACATACCTGTTGTATTCCAGTTGCTCCATTAACATACCTGTTGTATTCCAGTTGGCCCATTAACATACCTGTTGTATTCCAGTTGGCCCATTAACATACCTGTTGTACTCCAGTTGGCCCATTAACATACCTGTTGTATTCCAGTTGGCTCATTAACATACCTGTTGTACTCCAGTTGTTCCAGTGAGAAGATGTGTTTGTTGAAGTATTCCTGGAGCTTCTCATTGGCGTAGTTGATGTTGAACTGTTCAAACCTGTTCACCTGCAGGAGGAGGGGGGACAGAAATATATCAACTATAACTCAACTACCAACTACAGCACCTTCAGAAGCTGCGACTAGCATTGTCAACTAGCATTATCATCTAGCATTGTCAACTAGCATTATCAACTAGCATTATCAACTAGCATTATCAACTAGCATCATCAACTAGCATTGTCAACTAGCATTATCAACTAGCATTATCAACTAGCATTATCAACTAGCATTATCAACTAGCATCATCAACTAGCATTGTCAACTAGCATTATCAACTAGCATTATCAACTAGCATTATCAACTAGCATTATCAACTAGCATTATCAACTAGCATCATCAACTAGCATTATCAACTAGCATTATCAACTAGCATTATCAACTAGCATTATCAACTAGCATTATCAACTAGCATTATCAACTAGCATTGTCCAGGAGCTGTTTGTGCTATCTTGCCGACTCCTGTGTCAGTGTTTGGCATGACTGTGTGTGACAAGGAGTTGGCTATACAGCGCAAAAACAGATCTTGGATTCAGTGCCATCTACAAAGAAGGGCAAACACAAAGCTACCTCAAAGTTCTCGAAGCCGAAGATGTCGAGGATGCCGATGGACTTGAAGTTGTCCTTCCCTCTGACCTTCTGGTTGATCCGTGTGATGATCCAGGAGAAACACTGGGAGTACAACGCCATGGCAACCGAGTCCCGAGAGCCAACCGCCTGTCAGTCAAATCAAGCAGACCATTGGGTTAACAAAATAATATGCAGACCACACCAGACAATCAGAGGAGTAGGGGGGGTGCGTTCTAAATGGTCTTGACCCCGGTCAATGGGCCCTGGTCCAAAGTAATGCAGGAATAGGGTGCCATTTGGGATGCACTTTATGTTTCTGAAGGTTAAGGTAATAGTGAACCATAACGGGGATGGACCACAGCTCTACGCTCGTAGTCGGAAGTATTCTCAGAGTATATTTTTGGTGATTACTGAAGCTAGAAGGGATTAATACAGTAATAATGATTAGTTAGAGAGACGTACAGACCAAAACCAGACAAAAAAAAACACTGAAGTCTTGTCAGAAAAACACTGAAGTCTGTCAGAAAAATCCAAACAAAAAACTTTTCACAGAATTTAGAGAAAATAATCTACTAAAGGGCGACACTGTGCATCTCCAACACCCACAGCTGGTATAAATGGCTGTACCCACTGAACGTATGGCAACAGTGTTGCAACACTGTAAATACAGTTTGAGAGA
This sequence comes from Coregonus ussuriensis, assembly GCA_031479575.1. NCBI lineage: Eukaryota > Metazoa > Chordata > Actinopteri > Salmoniformes > Salmonidae > Coregonus > Coregonus ussuriensis. The sequence goes on along the minus strand of CM062476.1, from coordinate 1,414,403 downwards.
AAGACTTGTTATCCTGTGTGTCTGTCTGTCTGATCCAAGGATCCAAGGACAATGTTAAATTATAATGGAAACAGAAAGGTGCCGTTATCTCCTGATCATCTGGTATACAGTGTCTGTTGTGTTGAGAAACCTTTTAAGACAGCTGAGGCGATAAGAAGTTCCTCGTTCTGAACCTGTCCCTGCAATGCAACTAACATTCTAATAAAAAATTGGAATTGTTATTATTAATATTATTATACATTTTATTATTACTTGTTTTACTTTTCTATTACTTCTTTATTTTCTTTCTTTTTCTGAGATGGAGTTGTCCTGGAGCTTCCTACAGGCATTGTGTCGTATTGTGCAGTAACTCAACATGCTGCAAGAACAGTCCTGTCTGGTGTTTCAGGAGCACAATGGTCAGTAGCCTTGTCTGAGCCAGAACGGTTTCTGTAGCTTGATGTCCAAGTAACCTCCTGGACAGGATGCTAGTCTATTGCAGGGCCACAATGCTCCAGGGCAATCATTCATCTGTGGGAGCGGCAGCCATGTTGAATATAGAATAGAGCTGGACTGGTGGCTCCTGGAACTCCTTCAGAGAGCAGAGGAAAGGCTGTTTGTCCAGGTTATGACCAGGGATATGGCTTAGACGTTAAGGCCACTGTGGCTGCGTCTCAAATGGCACCCTACCGTAGGGGCTCGGGTCAAATGTAGTGCACTATATACACCAGGGTCCATAGGCCAATGGTCAAAAGTAGTGCACTGGGGAATAGGGTGCCATTTTGGGAGGCAACCTGTGAGAATCTCCAGCATGGAGTCTATTAAGATAGAGAGAGGCTGGTTGGGTGGTTGATTGGTTGGTTGGCTGGCTGATTGGCTGGTTGGTTGGTTGGCTGGTTGATTGGTTGGTTGGCTGGTTGATTGGCTGGCTGGTTGGCTGGTTGGCTGATTGGCTGATTGGTTGGCTAGTTAGTTGGTTGATTGGCTGGTTGGTTGGCTGGCTGGCTGGCTGGCTGGCTGGCTGGCTGGCTGGCTGGCTGGTTGATTGATTGGTTGGTTGGTTGTTTGGTTGGCTGGTTGATTGCTTGCTTGCTTGGTTGGCTGATTGGTTGGTTGGTTGGCTGATTGGTTGGTTGGCTGTTAGGTTGGTTGGCTGGTTGGTTGGTTGGTTGGTTGATTGGTTGATTGGCCGGTTGGCTGGCAGAGAGAGGAGAGGAGAGGAGAGAGAGAGAGAGAGAGAGAGAGAGAGAGAGAGAGAGAGAGAGAGAGAGAGAGAGAGAGACCTGGTCTGGTCTGGGCTTTCATGTTTAAATCATGAAAAGGTTTCTTGTGTTCATCGTGTGGCCGTCACAGTGGGTCACAATGGCCCCGGCTTAGTCTGCATATTGAATTCGTTTTATGACATTCCTTGGGCAGCAGACACGCGTCCCAAGAATAATAGTTTCCCATAATTCAAACCTCAAAGATGTTTAGATGCATATCTATGGTGAAGAAGACTGCAGAGACAGCAATATATTTCAAATCTAATCACTGAATACATTACATTTCTCACATATTCATTCAAATGAGATACTGTGGCTAGATAAAGTCAAACTGGAGATGGGAATAATTCTGATGGTGTCCCATGTAGGTAACAGTTGTGTGTTATACTGCCCCTAGTGTGGAAGATGTGTTACTGCGCCCCAGCCTGACCTCTATTGTTACACTGCCCCTAGTGTGGAAGATGTGTTACTGCGCCCCAGCCTGACCTCTATTGTTACACTGCCCCTAGTGTGGAAGATGTGTTACTGCGCCCCAGCCTGACCTCTATTGTTATACTGCCCCTAGTGTGGAAGATGTGTTACTGCGCCCCAGCCTGACCTCTATTGTTATACTGCCCCTAGTGTGGAAGATGTGTTACTGCGCCCCAGCCTGACCTCTATTGTTACACTGCCCCTAGTGTGGAAGATGTGTTACTGCGCCCCAGCCTGACCTCTATTGTGCTACTGAGTCAGATTATTATCACTTGGGTTTATTGTATAAGGAATCTGGCACACAAAGGACAGGAAATGGTGCTTAAGTCACGCAAGGGATTTAGAGAGAGAGAGGCACTGGGAGCGCTAGAGTGAGGTAGGTTCAGTAGGGTACGCAACATCTGGGTAGCACTTCCCAGTTTCATTCCTTTTCAAAACAGATTCTCTTCATTGAATACGCCTCATGTCTATCAGGGGGACAAGGTGAGTGGCACGGGGCATCTTACCTGTTCCACAGTGAGGGGTGAACAGATCTCCTCTCCTCTCAGGATCATGGACCTCTGGGTCAGAACCTCAGACAGTTGGAACGAGTCCAGGCCCAGCAGATCACTGACATTACTGACCACTGGAGAGAGAGACAGATTACTGACATTACTGACCACTGGAGAGAGAGACAGATGTTACTGACCACTAGAGAGAGGGACAGATGTTACTGACCACTAGAGAGAGGGACAGATGTTACTGACCAATAGAGAGAGAGACAGATGTTACTGACCACTAGAGAGAGAGGGACAGATGTTACTGACCACTAGAGAGAGGGACAGATGTTACTGACCAATAGAGAGAGAGGGACAGATGTTACTGACCAATAGAGAGAGAGGGACAGATGTTACTGACCACTAGAGAAGGACAGTAGATAAAACAGTTTTACTGGACTAACACAGTCGACTGGTTTGGTCGGAATCATTAAGTAACGTGGAGGAGCTGATAGCTGTGTGAAATAAGGTGTTGAGGTTTCTTCTTATTCCTGGTATTAATGCCACACGCTGTTACACGCTGTTACACGCTGTTACACGCTGTTACACGCTGTTACACGCTGTTCCCAGATCCAACATTATGATGTGTGGATTTGTTCCTGGTGCTCTGGAAATGAGATCCAGGTAACAAAGGAATTCTAGCGCATGTTGCTGCTTGTTCAGTGTTCTCCCTTTCCTGAAGCAAAGCTTCCTCGGGAGGGCCAGGGCGAGGGAGGAGGGTGAGGAGAGGGGTGACAGGGAGGATGGCAGAACCAGAGGCTCTCCTCTCACCTCCTTTAGAGGTGATCTGTGCTCCTCCAGCCGTCATGAACTCTATGTTCCCCATCAGGAGAACAGCCGACAGCAGCTTGAAGACGTCCCGTATCTCCTCCTCGCTGAACTCCATCACCTTTAAAGCCTCCTGGAAGCAGCAGAGACAGAGACTGGATGAGAGACCTACTGAACACAGACAGGATCAAATACATCCTCAAGCTGCAGGAGTGCTGAACTAGGATCAGTTTAGCCTTTTAGATCATAATGTATAAGACTACAAGGACGGGGAGGATCCTGATCCTAGATCATAATGTATAAGACTACATGGACGGGGAGGATCCTGATCCTAGATCATAATGTATAAGACTACATGGACAGGAGGATCCTGATCCTAGATCATAATGTATAAGACTACATGGACGGGAAGGGACCTGATCCTAGATCATAATGTATAAGACTACATGGACAGGAGGATCCTGATCCTAGATCATAATGTATAAGACTACATGGACAGGAGGATCCTGATCCTAGATCATAATGTATAAGACTACATGGACAGGAGGATCCTGATCCTAGATCATAATGTATAAGACTACAAGGACAGGAGGATCCTGATCCTAGATCATAATGTATAAGACTACATGGACGGGGGGGGGCCTGATCCTAGATCATAATGTATAAGACTACAAGGACAGGAAGGGACCTGATCCTAGATCATAATGTATAAGACTACAAGGACAGGAAGGGACCTGATCCTAGATCATAATGTATAAGACTACAAGGACAGGAAGGGACCTGATCCTAGATCATAATGTATAAGACTACATGGACAGGAAGGGACCTGATCCTAGATCATAATGTATAAGACTACATGGACGGGGAGGATCCTGATCCTAGATCATAATGTATAAGACTACAAGGACAGGAAGGGACCTGATCCTAGATCATAATGTATAAGACTACAAGGACAGGAAGGGACCTGATCCTAGATCATAATGTATAAGACTACATGGACGGGGGGGCCTGATCCTAGATCATAATGTATAAGACTACATGGACAGGAGAATCCTGATCCTAGATCATAATGTATAAGACTACATGGACGGGGGGGCCTGATCCTAGATCATAATGTATAAGACTACATGGACGGGGACGGGGGGGGCCTGATCCTAGATCAACACTCCTCCTGTTGAATACAGGATGTTTACATGTTTGCTCATAGACTGTATATATAAAGGCTTGGTCTGCAGTTCTTGTACTGGGCCTGTAGTTTTTATAATTGTTATGGCGCCCTCTGGTGGCCGCATGATAAGGTACAGCATGTAGACGCGACCAATTGGACCAGTCAGTCTCACCTTAACACTATCATATCGGCTCAGGTCGTCTAGACTCCTGTCCTTCACACTGACTCTATAACACTATAACGTATAGAGCTATGACATACAGTGGCTTGCGAAAGTATTCACCCCCCCTTGGCATTTTTCCTATTTTGTTGCCTTACAACCTGGAATTAAAATTGATTTTCTGGGGGGGGGGGGGTTGTATCATTTGATTTACACAACAAGCCTACCACTTTTGAAGATGCAAAATATTTTTTCTTGTGAAACAAACAAGAAATAAGACAAAGAAACAGAAAACTTAAGCGTGCATAACTATTCACCCCACCCCAAAGTCAATACTTTGTAGAGCCACCTTTTGCAGCAATTACAGCTGCAAGTCTCTTGGGGTATGTCTCTATAAGCTTGGCACATCTAGCCACTGGGATTTTTTCCCATTCTTCAAGGCAAAACTGCTCCAGCTCCTTCAAGTTGGATGGGTTCCGCTGGTGTACAGCAATCTTTAAGTCATACGACAGATTCTCAATTGGATTGAGGTCTGGGCTTTGACTTGGCCATTCCAAGACATTTAAATGTTTCCCCTTAAACCACTCGAGTGTTACTTTAGCAGTATGCTTAGGGTCATTGTCCTGCTGGAAGGTGAACCTCCGTCCCAGTCTCAAATCTCTGGAAGACTGAAACAGGTTTCCCTCAAGAATTTCCCTGTATTTAGCGCCATCCATCATTCCTTCAATTCTGACCAGTTTCCCAGTCCCTGCCGATGAAAAACATCACCACAGCATGATGCTGCCGCCACCATGCTTCACTGTGGGGATGGTGTTCTCGGGGTGATGAGAGGTGTTAGGTTTGCGCCAGACATAGCTTTTTCCTTGATGGCCAAAAAGCTCAATTTTAGTCTCATCTGACCAGAGTACCTTCTTCCATATGTTTCGGGAGTCTCCCACATGCCTTTGGCGAACACCAATGTTGTTGTTTTTGGCCACTCTTCCGTAAAGCCCAGCTCTGTCGAGTGTACGGCTTAAAGTGGTCCTATGGACAGTGAGTTTTGGTGGGCGGCCCTCTCTTGGCAGGTTTGTTGTGGACTTTATTTAACTAATTATGTGACTTCTGAAGGTAATTGGTTGCACCATATCTTATTTAGGGGCTTCATAGCAAAGGGGGTGAATACATATGCACGCACCACATTTTTTTTCATTTCACTTTTCACAATTTGGACTATTTTGTGTATGTCCATTACATGAAATCCAAATAAAAATCCATTTAGATTACAAGTTGTAATGCAACAAAATAGGAAAAACGCCAAGGGGGATGAATACTTTTGCAAGGCACTACTGTATAACATATAGAGCTATAACATATAGACCAGTCAGCCTCACCATAAAACTGTCGTAGAGCTGCAGGTCGTCTAGACCCCTATCCTTCACACAGCCAGACTGACTCAGGTAGCGGTACGACTCCGGGCCCTCAGACAGGAAGTACAGCTCTGGAACACAGAGAGACAGAAAATAACTTTAGACAGCTGAAGCAAGCGCTCACATTCTCTTCAGGAAATGTACCTTTTCTAGAGACACAAAAGACTGCGTTTTCACAGGCAGCCCAATTCTGATCTTTTTGCCCAGAATCAGACTGCCTGTGTAAACGAAGCCCAGTCAAAGCTCTTTTTTGTCCTGGCACCCCAATGGTGGAACAAGCTTCCCCTTAACGTCAGGACGGTGGAGTCCCTGCCCATGTTAAGAAAACGTATGAAACCCCACCTCTTCAAAGAGTATCTTAAATAAATCCCCAAAAAAGAACAACTGCACTCGTCCTTTCCTACTATAACTATCTCTGACTCTGCTGATAACTATCTCTGACTCTGCTGATAACTATCTCTGACTCTGCTGATAACTACCTCTGACTCTGCTGATAACTATCTCTGACTCTGCTGATAACTACCTCTGACTCTGCTGATAACTATCTCTGACTCTGCTGATAACTATCTCTGACTCTGCTGATAACTACCTCTGACTCTGCTGATAACTATCTCTGACTCTGCTGATAACTATCTCTGACTCTGCTGATAACTACCTCTGACTCTGCTGATAACTATCTCTGACTCTGCTGATAACTACCTCTGACTCTGCTGATAACTACCTCTGACTCTGCTGATAACTATCTCTGACTCTGCTGATAAGTATCTCTGACTCTGCTGATAACTACCTCTGACTCTGCTGATAACTATCTCTGACTCTGCTGATAACTATCTCTGACTCTGCTGATAACTATCTCTGACTCTGCTGATAACTATCTCTGACTCTGCTGATAACTATCTGACTCTGCTGATAACTATCTCTGACTCTGCTGATAACTATCTCTGACTCTGCTGATAACTATCTCTGACTCTGCTGATAACTACTATATTGAGGGAAAATGTACTTAATACGACTGTTTTTCATACTTGAGTAAAGTAAAGATACTTTAATAGAAAATGACTCAAGTTAAAGTGGAAGTCAACCAGTAAAATACTACTTGAGTAAAAGTATAAAAGTATTTGGTTTAAAATATACTTAAGGATCAAAAATAAGAGTATAAATAATTTCAACTTCCTTATATCAAGCACCAGATGGCACCATTTTCTTGTTTTTAAAATGTACGGACAGCCAGGGGTACACTCCAACACTTAGACACATTTACAAACAAAGTATGTGTGTTTAGTGAGTCCACCAGATCAGAGGCAGTAGGGATGTCCAGGGATGTTCTCTTGATAAGTGTGTGAATTGGACCATGTTCCTGTCCTGCTAAGCATTTAAAAATGTAACGAGTACTTTTGGGTGTCAGGGAAAATGTATGGAGTAAAACATACATCATTTTCTTTAGGAATGTAGTGAAGTAAAAGTAAAAGTTGTCAAAAATATAAATAGTAAAGTAAAGATACCCCAAAAAACGAGTTAAGTAGTACTTCAAAGTATTTTTACTTAAGTACTTTACACCACTGAAAAATATATATTTGACTGTGACCTGCTGCTGCTGACTATCAGGCAGTGAGGAGGTTGTTACTGAATGAGTGAGTGAGAGAGTGAGTGAGTGTGTGAATGGCGAGGGGGTGAGGGCCAGAGGGGGTCTGTGTGGATGGTGGGTAGGGGGTGGGCCAGAGGGGGTCTGTGTGTGGATGGTGGCGAGGGGGTGAGGGCCAGAGGGGGTCTGTGTGGATGGTGGCGAGGGGGTGAGGGCCAGAGGGGGTCTGTGTGTGGATGGTGGCGAAAGGGGAGGTACAGAGGTGGTCTGTGTGGATGGTGGCGAGGGGGGAGGGCCAGAGGGGGGTCTGTGTGGATGGTGGCGAGGGGGGAGGGCCAGAGGGGGTCTGTGTGTGGATGGTGGCGAGGGGGGAGGGCCAGAGGGGGTCTGTGTGTGGATGGTGGCGAGGGGGAAGGCCAGTGGGGGTGTGTGGATGGTGGCGAGGGGGAGGGCCAGTGGGGTCTGTGTGTGGATGGTGGCGACGGGGAGGGCCAGAGGGGGTCTGTGTGTGGATGGTGGCGAGGGGGAGGGGCCAGAGGGGGTCTGTGTGGATGGTGGCGAGGGGGTGAGGGCCAGAGGGGGTCTGTGTGTGGATGGTGGCGAGGGGGGAGGGCCAGAGGGGGTCTGTGTGGATGGTGGCGAGGGGGTGAGGGCCAGAGGGGGTCTGTGTGTGGATGGTGGCGAGGGGTAGGGCCAGAGGGTGGTCTGTGTGTGGATGGTGGCGAGGGGGAGTGCCAGGCCAGAGGGGACTGGGGGGTGTGTGGATGGTGGCGAGGGGGGGTGGAGGGCCAGAGGGGTCTGTGTTTTTTTGTTTTTGGGAAAATGGTGGTGCGAGGGGGAGGGGGAGGCCAGAGGGGGTTCTGTGTGTGGATGGTGGCGAGGGGAGGGCCAGATGGGGGGCTCTGTGTGTGGATGGTGGCGAGGGGGTGAGGGCCAGAGGGGGGGTCTGTGTGTGGATGGTGGGGCGAGGGGAGGGCCAGAGGGGGGGTCTGTGTGTGGATGGTGGCGAGGGGGAGGGGGGGGGAGGGCCAGAGGGGGTCCTGTACAGTGTGTGGATGGTGGCGAGGGGGAGGGCCAGAGGGGGTCTGTGTGTGGATGGTGGCGAGGGGGTGAGGGCCAGAGGGGGTCCTCACTGTGTGGATGGTGGCGAGGGGGAGGGGGCCAGGGGGTCTGTGTGGATGGTGGCGAGGGGGAGGGCCAGTGGGGGTCTGTGTGTGGATGGTGGCGAGGGGGAGGGCCAGAGGGGGTCTGTGTGTGGATGGTGGCGAGGGGGGTGAGGGCCAGAGGGGGTCTGTGTGGATGGTGGCGAGGGGGGAGGGCCAGAGGGGGTCTGTGTGTGGATGGTGGCGAGGGGGAGGGGCCAGTGGGGTCTGTGTGTGGATGGTGGCGACGGGGGAGGGCCAGAGGGGGTCTGTGTGTGGATGGTGGCGAGGGGGAGGGCCAGAGGGGGTCTGTGTGTGGATGGTGGCGAGGGAGGCCAGAGGGGGTCTGTGTGTGGATGGTGGCGAGGGGGAGGCCAGAGGGGGTCTGTGTGTGGATGGTGGCGAGGGGGAGGGCCAGAGGGGGTCTGTGTGTGGATGGTGGCTGAGGGCCAGAGGGGGTCTGTGTGTGGATGGTGGCGAGGGGGGAGGGCCAGAGGGGGGTCTGTGTGGATGGTGGCGAGGGGGGAGGGCCAGAGGGGTCTGTGTCGTGGATGGTGGCGAGGGGGAGGGCCAGAGGGGTCTGGTGTGTGGATGGTGGCGAGGTGGAGGGCCAGAGGGGGTCTGTGAGTGGATGGTGGCGAGGGGGAGGGCCCAGGGGGGTCTGTGTGTGGATGGTGAGCGACGGGAGGAGGGCCAAGAGGGGGTCTGTGTGTGGATGGTGGCGAGGAGGAGGGCCAGAGGGGGTCTGTGTGTGGATGGTGGCGAGGGGGAGGGCCCCAGAGGGGGTCTGTGTGTGGATGGTGGCGAGGGCCCAGAGGGGGTCTGTGTGTGGATGGTGGCGAGGGGGAGGGCCAGGGGGGGTCTGTGTGTGGAATGGTGGCGAGGAGGGGGAGGGCCAGAGGGGGTCTGTGTGTGGATGGTGGCGAGGGGGAGGGCCAGGGGGGTCTGTGTGTGGATGGTGGCAGAAGGGCAAGGAGGGGGGTCTGTGTGTGGATGGTGGCGAGGGGGAGGGGCAGAGGGGGTCTGTGTGTGGATGGTGGCGAGGGCCAGAGGGGGTCTGTGTGTGGATGGTGGCGAGGGGGGGGCCCAGGGGGGTCTGTGTGTGTGATGTGGCGAGGGGTGAGGGCCAGAGGGGGTCTGTGTGTGGATGGTGGCGAGGGGAGGGCCAGAGGGGGTCTGTGTGTGGATTGGTGGCGAGGGGGAAGGGCCAGAGGGGGTCTGTGTGTGGATGGTGGCGAGGGGGTGGGGCCAGGGGGGGTCTGTGTGTGGATGGTGGCGAGGGGGAGGGCCAGAGGGGGTCTGTGTGTGGATGGTGGCGGAGGGGGAGGGCCAGAGGGGGGGTCTGTGTGTGGATGGTGGCGAGGGGAGAGGGGGAGGGCCAGAGGGGGGTCTGTCGTGTGGATGGTGGGTGAGGGGGAGGGCCAGAGGGGGTCTGTGTGTGGATGGTGGCGAGGGGGAGGGCCAGGGGGGGTCTGTGTGTGGATGGTGGCGACGGGGAGGGCCAGAGGGGGTCCTGTGTGTAGATGGTGGTGGCGAAGGGGGAGGGCCAGAGGGGGGGGGGGTCTGTGTGTGGATGTGGCGAGGGGGAGGGCCAGAGGGGGTCTGTGTGTGGATGGTGGCGAGGGGGAGGGCCAGAGGGGGTCTGTGTGTGGATGGTGGCGAGGGGTAGGCCAGAGGGGGGTCTGTGTGTGGATGGTGGCGAGGGGGAGGGCCAGGGGGGTCTGTGTGTGGTGTGGATGGTGGCGAGGGGGAGGGCCAGAGGGGGTCTGTGTGTGGATGGTGCGAGGGGTAGGGCCAGAGGGGTCTGTGTGTGGATGGTGGCGAGGGGGGAGGGCCAGAGGGGGTCTGTTGTGTGGATGGTGGCGAGGGGAGGGCCAGAGGGGTCAGTGTGTGGATGGTGGCGAGGGGAGGGCCAGAGGGGGTCTGTGTGTGGATGGTGGCGAGGGGGAGGGCCAGAGGGGGTCTGTGTGTGGATGGTGGCGAGGGGAGGGCCAGAGGGGGTCTGTGTGTGGATGGTGGCGAGGAGGAGGGCCAGAGGGGGGTCTGTGTGTGGATGGTGGCGAGGGGGAGGGCCAGAGGGGTCTGTGTGTGGATGGTGGCGAGGGGTGAGGGCCAGAGGGGGTCTGTGTGTGGATGGTGGCGGAGGGGGAGGGCCAGGGGGGGTCTGTGTGGAAGGTGGGCGAGGGGAGGGCCAGAGGGGGTCTGTGTGTGGATGGTGGCGAGGGGGGAGGGCCAGAGGGGGTCTGTGTGTGGATGGTGGCGAGGGGGGGGCCAAGAGGGGGTCTGTGTGTGGATGGTGGCGAGGGGGAGGGCCAGAGGGGGTCTGTGTGTGGATGGTGGCGAGGGGGAGGGCCAGAGGGGTCTGTGTGTGGATGGTGGCGAGGGGGGGGGCCCCCCCCCAGGGGGGGTCTGTGTGGATGGTGGCGAGGGGGAGGGCCAGAGGGGGTCTGTGTGTGGATGGTGGCGAGGGGGAGGGCCAGAGGGGGTCTGTGTGTGGATGGTGGCGAGGGGGAGGGCCAGAGGGGTCTATGTGTGGATGGTGGCGAGGGGAGGGCCCCCAGAGGGGGTCTGTGGTGGATGGTGGCGAGGGGGAGGGCCAGAGGGGGTCTGTGAGTGGATGGTGGCGAGGGGGGAGGGCCAGGGGGGGTCTGTGTGTGGATGGTGGCGACGGGGAGGGCCAGAGGGGGTCTGTGTGTGGATGGTGGCGAGGGGGAGGGCCAGAGGGGGTCTGTGTGTGGATGGTGGCGAGGGGGAGGGCCAGAGGGGGTCTGTGTGTGGATGGTGGCGAGGGGGAGGGCCAGAGGGGGTCTGTGTGTGGATGGTGGCGAGGGCCAGAGGGGGTCTGTGTGTGGATGGTGGCGAGGGGGAGGGCCAGGGGGGGTCTGTGTGGATGGTGGCGAGGGGGGAGGGCAGAGGGGGTCTGTGTGTGGATGGTGGCGAGGGGGGGAGGCCAGTGGGGCTGTGTGTGTGGATGGTGGCGACGGGGAGGGCCAGAGGGGGTCTGTGTGTGGATGGTGGCGAGGGGGAGGGCCAGAGGGGGTCTGTGTGTGGATGGTGGTGAGGGGGAGGGCCAGAGGGGGTCTGTGTGTGGATGGTGGCGAGGGGGGGTGAGGGCCAGAGGGGTCTGTGTGTGAGTGGATGGTGGGGAGGGCCAGAGGGGGTCTGTGTGTGGATGGTGGCGAGGGGGAGGCCAGAGGGGGTCTGTGTGTGGATGGTGGCGAGGGGGGAGGGCCAGAGGGGGTCTGTGTGTGGATGGTGGCGAGGGGGGAGGGCCAGAGGGGTCTGTGTGTGGATGGGTGGCGAGGGGGAGGGCCAGAGGGGGTCTGTGTGTGGATGGTGGCGAGGGGGGTGAGGGCCAGAGGGGGTCTGTGTGTGGATGGTGGCGGGGGAGGGCCAGAGGGGGTCTGTGTGTGGATGGTGGCGAGGGGGGAGGGCCAGAGGGGGTCTGTGTGTGGATGGTGGCGAGGGGGTCGTGTGTGGAGGGCCAGCAGAGGGGGGTCTGTGAGGTGGAATGGTGGCGAGGGGGAGGGCCAGAGGGGGTCTGTGTGTGGATGGTGGCGAGGGGGAGGGCCAGAGGGGGGGTCTGTGTGTGGATGGTGGCGACGGGGAGGGCCAGAGGGGGTCCCCTGTGTGTAGATGGTGGCGAGGGGGAGGGCCAGAGGGGGGGGGGTCTGTGGTGGGATGTTGGCGAGGGGGGAGGGCCAGAGGGGGGGTCTGTGTGTGGATGGTGGCGAGGGGGAGGGCCAGAGGGGTCTGTGTGTGTGAATGGTGGCGAGGGGTGGGCCAGAGGGGGTCTGGTGTGTGGATGGTGGCGAGGGGGAGGGCCAGAGGGGGGTCTGTGTGTGGATGGTGGCGAGGGGAGGGCCAGAGGGGGTTCTGTGTGTGGATGGTGGCGAGGGGTAGGGCCAGAGGGGGTCTGTGTGTGGATGGTGGCGAGGGGGAGGGCCAGAGGGGTCTGTGTGTGGATGGTGGCGAGGGGGAGGGCCAGAGGGGGTCTGTGTGTGGATGGTGGCGAGGGGAGGCCAGAGGGGGTCTGTGAGTGGATGGTGGCGAGGGGGGGAGGGCCAGGGGGGGTCTGTGTGTGGATGGTGGCGAAGGGGGAGGCCCAGAGGGGGTCTGTTTGTGTGGATGGTGGCGAGGGGAGGGCCAGAGGGGGTCTGTGTGTGGATGGTGGCGAGGGGGAGGGCCAGAGGGGGTCTGTGTGTGGATGGTGGCGAGGGCCAGAGGGGGGTGGGTCTGGTGTGTGTGATGGTGGCGAGGGGGAGGGCCAGGGGGGGTCTGTGTGTGGATGGTGGCGAGGGGGAGGGCCAGAGGGGGGGTCTGTGTGTGGATGGTGGGCGAGGGGGAGGGCCAGAGGGGGTCTGTGTGTGGATGGTGGCGAGGGGTAGGGCCAAGAGGGGTCTGTGTGTGGATGGTGGCGAGGGGGAGGGCCAGAGGGGGTCTGTGTGTGGATGGTGGCGAGGGAGGGGCCAGAGGGGGTCTGTGTGTGGATGGTGGCGAGGGGGGGGGGCCAGGGGGGGGTCTGTGTGTGGATGGTGGCGAGGGGGGGGAGGGCCAGAGGGGGTCTGTGTGTGGATGGTGGCGAGGGGTAGGGCCAGAGGGGGTCTGTGTGTGGATGGTGGCGAGGGGGGAGGGCCAGAGGGGGTCTGTGTGTGGATGGTGGCGAGGGGGAGGGCCAGAGGGGGTCTGTGTGTGGATGGTGGCGAGGGGGAGGGCCAGAGGGGGTCTGTGAGTGGATGGTGGCGAGGGGGAGGGCCAGAGGGGGGTCTGTGTGTGGATGGTGGCGAGGGGGGAGGGCCAGAGGGGGTCTGGTGTGTGGATGGTGGCGAGGGGGAGGTGCCAGAGGGGGTCTGTGTGTGGATGGTGGCGAGGGGGAGGGCCAGAGGGGGTCTGTGTGTGGATGGTGGCGAGGGGGAGGGCCAGAGGGGGTCTGTGTGTGGATGGTGGCGAGGGGGAGGGCCAGAGGGGGTCTGTGTGTGGATGGTGGCGAGGGCCAGAGGGGTCTGTGTGTGGATGGTGGCGAGGGGGAGGGCCAGGGGGGGTCTGTGTGGATGGTGGCGAGGGGGGAGGGCAGAGGGGGGTCTGTGTGTGGATGGTGGCGAGGGGAGGGCCGGAGGGGTTGTGTGTGGATGGTGGCGAGGGGGAGGGCCAGAGGGGGTCTGTGTGTGGATTGGTGGGCGAGGGGGAGGGCCAAGGGGGGGTCTCGGTGTGTGGATGTGGTGTGGCGACGGGGAGGGCCAGAGGGGGTCTGTGTGTGGATGTGGCGAGGGTGGAGGGCCAGAGGGGGTCTGTTTGTGGATGGTGGCGAGGGGGGGGAGGGGCCAGAGGGTGGTACTGTGTGTGGATGGTGGCGAGGGGGGAGGGCCCAGAGGGGGTCTGTGTGTGGAAGGTGGCGAGTGGAGGGCCCAGAGGGGGTCTGTGAGTGGATGTGGTGGCGAGGGGGAGGGCCCAGGGGGGGTCTGTGTGTGGATGGTGGCCGAGGGGGAAGGGCCAGAAGGGGGTCTGTTGTCGATGGGCGATGGTGGCCCGATGGCGAGGGGAGGGCCAGAGGGGGGTCTATGTGAGTGGATGGTGCCAGGGGGAGGGCCAGAGGGGGTCTGTGAGTGGATGGGTGTGGCGAGGGGGAGGGCCAGAGGGGGGTCTGTGTGTGTGGATGGTGGCGAGGGGGAGGGACAGAGGGGGTCTGTGTGTGGATGGTGGCGAGGGGGGAGGGCCAGAGGGGGTCTGTGTGTGGATGGTGGCGAGGGGGAGGGGCCAGAGGGGGTCTGTGTGTGGATGGTGGCGAGGGGGGAGGGCCAGAGGGGGTCTGTGTGTGGATGGTGGCGAGGAGGTGAGGGCCAGAGGGGGTCTGTGTGTGGATGGTGGCGAGGGGGAGGGCCAGAGAGGGTCTGTGAGTGTGTGTGGAGGGTGGCGAGGGCCAGAGGGGGTCTGTGTGTGGATGGTGGCGAGGGGGAGGGCCAGGGGGGGGTCCTGTGTGTGGATGGTGGCGAGGGGGAGGGCCAGAGGGGGTCTGTGTGTGGATGGTGGCGAGGGGGAGGGCCCAGAGGGGGTCTGTGTGTGGATGGTGGCGAGGGGGAGGGCCAGAGGGGGTCTGTGTGTGGATGGTGGCGAGGGGGAGGTGGCCAGAGGGGGTCTGTGTGGTGGATGGTGGCGAGGGGGAGGGCCAGAGGGGGTATGTGTGGTGTATGGTGGCGAGGGGGAGGGCCAGAGGGTTCTGTGTGGTGGATGGTGGCGAGGGGGAGGGCCATAGGGGGTCTGTGAGTGGATGGTGGCGAGGGGGAGGGCCAGGTGGGGGGTCTGTGTGTGGATTGGTGGCGACGGGGGAGGGCCGAGAGGGGGTCTGTGTGTGGATGGTGTGCGTAGGGGAGTGGCCAGGGGGGTCTGTGAGTGGAATTGGTGGCGACGGGGAGGTGCCAGAGGGGGTCTGTGTGTGGGGATGGTGGCGAGGGGGAGGGCCAGAGGGGGGTCTGGTGTGTGGAAGGTGGCCGAGGGGGAGGGCCAGAGGAGGGCTGTGTGTGGTGGTGGCGAGGGGGAGGTGCCAGAGGGGGTCTGTGTGTGGGATTGTGGGTCAGGGGAGGGCCAGAGGGTGGTCTGTGTGTGGATGGTGGTCGAGGGGGAGGGCCAGAGGGGGGTCTGTGTGTTGGATTGGTGGCGAGGGGGAGGGCCAGAGGGGGTCTGTGTGTGTGGATGGTGGCGAGGGGGAGGGCCAGAGGGGGTCTGTGTGTGGATGGTGGCGAGGGGGAGGGCCAGAGGGGGTCTGTGTGTGGATGGTGGCGAGGGGGAGGGCCAGAGGGGGGTCTGTGTGTGGATGGTGGCGAGGGGGAGGGCCAGAGGGGGGTCTGTGTGTGGATGGTGGCGGAGGGCCAAGAGGGGGTCTGTGTGTGGATGGTGGCGAGGGGGGGAGGGCCAGAGGGCGGGTCTGTGTGTGGATGGTGGCGAGGGCCAGAGGGGGGTCTGTGTGTGGATGGTGGCGAGGGGGGGGGCCAGGGGGGGTCTGTGTGTGGATGGTGGCGAGGGGGAGGGCCAGAGGGGGTCTGTGTGTGGATGGTGGCGAGGGGTAGGGCCAGAGGGGGTCTGTGTGTGGATGGTGGCGAGGGGGAGGGCCAGAGGGGTCTATGTGTGGATGGTGGCGAGGGGGAGGGCCAGAGGGGGTCTGTGAGTGGATGGTGGCGAGGGGGAGGGGCCAGAGGGGGTCTGTGAGTGGATGGTGGCGAGGGGGAGGGCCAGGAGGGGGTCTGTGAGTGGATGGTGGCGAGGGGGAGGGCCAGAGGGGGTCTGTGTGTGGATGGTGGCGACGGGGAGGGCCAGAGGGGTCTGTGTGTGGATGGTGGCGAGGGGGAGGGCCAGAGGGGGTCTGTGTGTGGATGGTGGCGAGGGGGAGGGGCCAGAGGGGGTCTGTGTGTGGATGGTGGCGAGGGGGAGGGCCCAGAGGGGGTCTGTGTGTGGATGGTGGCGAGGGCCAGAGGGGGTCTGTGTGTGGATGGTGGCGAGGGGGAGGGCCAGGGGGGGTCTGTGTGGATGGTGGCGAGGGGGGAGGGCCAGAGGGGGTCTGTGTGTGGATGGTGGCGAGGGGGAGGGCCAGTGGGGTCCTGTGTGTGGATGGTGGCGACGGGGAGGGCCAGAGGGGGTCTGTGTGTGGATGGTGGCGAGGGGGAGGGCCAGAGGGGGTCTGTGTGTGGATGGTGGTGAGGGGGAGGGCCAGAGGGGGTCTGTGTGTGGATGGTGGCGAGGGGGTGAGGGCCAGAGGGGGTCTGTGAGTGGATGGTGGCGAGGGGGTCTGTGTGTGGATGGTGGCGAGGGCCAGAGGGGGTCTGTGTGTGGATGGTGGCGAGGGGGAGGGCCAGAGGGGGTCTGTGTGTGGATGGTGGCGAGGGGGAGGGCCAGAGGGGGTCTGTGTGTGGATGGTGGTGAGGGGGAGGGCCAGAGGGGGTCTGTGTGTGGATGGTGGCGAGGGGGTGAGGGCCAGAGGGGGTCTGTGTGTGGATGGTGGCGAGGGCCAGAGGGGGTCTGTGTGTTGGATGGTGGCGAGGGGGGAGGGCCAGAGGGGGTCTGTGTGTGGATGGTGGCGAGGGGGAGGGACAGAGGGGGTCTGTGTGTGGATGGTGGCGAGGGGGAGGGCCAGAGGGGGGTCTGTGTGTGGATGGTGGCGAGGGGCCAGAGGGGGTCTGTGTGTGGATGGTGGCGAGGGGGAGGGCCAGAGGGGGTCTGTGGTGTGGATGGTGGCGAGGAGGTGAGGGCCAGAGGGGGGGTCTGTGTGTGGATGGTGGCGAGGGGGAGGGCCAGAGAGGGTCTGTGTGTGGATGGTGGCGAGGGCCAGAGGGGGTCTGTGTGTGGATGGTGGCGAGGGGGAGGGCCAGGGGGGGTCTGTGTGTGGATGGTGGCGAGGGGGAGGGCCAGAGGGGGTCTGTGTGTGGATGGTGGCGAGGGGGAGGGCCAGAGGGGGTCTGTGTGTGGATGGTGGCGAGGGCCAGAGGGGGTCTGTGTGTGGATGGTGGCGAGGGCCAGAGGGGGTCTGTGTGTGGATGGTGGCGAGGGGGAGGGCCAGGGGGGGTCTGTGTGTGGATGGTGGCGAGGGGGGAGGGCCAGAGGGGGTCTGTGTGTGGATGGTGGCGAGGGGTAGGGCCAGAGGGGGTCTGTGTGTGGATGGTGGCGAGGGGGGAGGGCCAGAGGGGTCTGTGTGTGGATGGTGGCGAGGGGGAGGGCCAGAGGGGTCTGTGTGTGGATGGTGGCGAGGGGGAGGGCCAGAGGGGGTCTGTGAGTGGATGGTGGCGAGGGGGAGGGCCAGGGGGGGTCTGTGTGTGGATCGGTGGCGAGGGGGAGGGCCAGAGGGGGTCTGTGTGTGGATGGTGGCGAGGGCCAGAGGGGGTCTGTGTGTGGATGGTGGCGAGGGGGAGGGCCAGGGGGGGTCTGTGTGTGGATGGTGGCGAGGGGGAGGGCCAGAGGGGGTCTGTGTGTGGATGGTGGCGGAGGGGGTAGGGCCAGAGGGGGTCTGTGTGTGGATGGTGGCGAGGGGGAGGGCCAGAGGGGGGTCTGTGTGTGGATGGTGGCAGAGGGCAAGAGGGGGGTCTGTGTGTGGATGGTGGCGACGGGGGAGGGCCAGAGGGGGTCTGTGTGTGGATGGTGGCGAGAGGGCCAGAGGGGGTCTGTGTGTGGATGGTGGCGAGGGGGGGGGGCCAGGGGGGTCTGTGTGTGGATGGTGGCGACTGGGGAGAGGGGCCCAGAGGGGGTCTGTGTGTGGATGGTGGCGAGGGGTAGGGCCAGAGGGGGTCTGTGTGTGGATGGGTGGCGAGGGGGAGGGCCAGAGGGGGTCTGTGTGTGGATGGTGGCGAGGGGGAGGGCCAGAGGGGGGTCTGTGAGTGGATGGTGGCGAGGGGAGGGCCAGAGGGGTCTGTGAGTGGATGGTGGCGAGGGGGGAGGGCCAGGGGGGGTCTGTGTGTGGATGGTGGCGACGGGGAGGGCCAGAGGGGGTCTGTGTGTGGATGGTGGCGAGGGGGAGGGCCAGAGGGGGTCCTGTGTGTGGATGGTGGCGAGGGGGGAGGGCCAGAGGGGGTCTGTGTGTGGATGGTGGCGAGGGGGAGGGCCAGAGGGGGTCTGTGTGTGGATGGTGGCGAGGGCCAGAGGAGGTCTCTGTGTGTGGATGGTGGCGAGGGGGAGGGGCCAGGGGGGGTCTGTGTGTGGATGGTGGCGAGGGGGAGGGCCAGAGGGGGTCTGTGTGTGGATGGTGGCGAGGGGGAGGGCCAGAGGGGGTCTGTGTGTGGATGGTGGCAAGGGGGAGGGCCAGAGGGGGTCTGTGTGTGGATGGTGGCGAGGGGGAGGGCCAGAGGGGGTCCGTGTGTGGATGGTGGCGAGGGGGGGAGGGCCAGAGGGGGGTCTGTGTGTGGATGGTGGCGAGGGGGAGGGGCCAGAGGGGGGTCTGTGAGTGGATGGTGGCGAGGGGGAGGGCCAGAGGGGGTCTGTGAGTGGATGGTGCCGAGGGGGAGGGCCAGAGGGGGTCTGTGAGTGGATGGTGCGAGGGGGTGAGGGCCAGAGGGGATCTGTGAGTGGATGGTGGCGAGGGGGAGGGCCAGAGGGGGTCTGTGAGTGGATGGTGGCGAGGGGGAGGGCCAGAGGGGGTCTGTGAGTGGATGGTGGCGAGGGGGAGGGCCAGAGGGGGTCTGTGTGTGGATGTTGGCGAGGGGGGAGGGCCAGAGGACGTCTGTGTGTGGATGGTGGCGAGGGGGAGGGCCAGAGGGGGTCTGTGAGTGGATGGTGGCGAGGGGGAGGGCCAGAGGGGGTCTGTGAGTGGATGGTGGCGAGGGGGGGGGGGCAGAGGGGGTCTGTGTGTGGATGGTGGCGAGGGCCAGAGGGGGTCTGTGTGTGGATGGTGGCGAGGGGGAGGGCCAGGGGGGGTGTGTGGATGGTGGCGAGGGGGAGGGCCAGAGGGGGTCTGTGTGTGGATGGTGGCGAGGGCCAGAGGGGGTCTGTGTGTGGATGGTGGCGAGGGGGGAGGGCCAGGGGGGGTGTGTGGATGGTGGCGAGGGGGAGGGCCAGAGGGGGTCTGTGTGTGGATGGTGGCGAGGGGGAGGGCCAGAGGGGGTCTGTGTGTGGATGGTGGCGAGGGGGAGGGCCAGAGGGGGTCTGTGAGTGGATGGTGGCGAGGGGGAGGGCCAGAGGGGGTCTGTGAGTGGATGGTGGCGAGGGGGAGGGCCAGAGGGGGTCTGTGAGTGGATGGTGCGAGGGGGTGAGGGCCAGAGGGGATCTGTGAGTGGATGGTGGCGAGGGGGAGAGCCAGAGGGGGTCTGTGAGTGGATGGTGGCGAGGGGGAGGACCAGAGGGGGTCTGTGAGTGGATGGTGGCGAGGGGGGAGGGCCAGAGGGGGTCTGTGTGTGGATGTTGGCGAGGGGGAGGGCCAGAGGAGGTCTGTGTGTGGATGGTGGCGAGGGGGAGGGCCAGAGGGGGTCTGTGAGTGGATGGTGGCGAGGGGGAGGGCCAGAGGGGGGTCTGTGAGTGGATGGTGGCGAGGGGGGGGGGCAGAGGGGGTCTGTGTGTGGATGGTGGCGAGGGGCCAGAGGGGGTCTGTGTGTGGATGGTGGCGAGGGGGAGGGCCAGAGGGGCTCTGTGTGTGGATGGTGGCGAGGGCCAGAGGGGGTCTGTGTGTGGATGGTGGCGAGGGGGAGGGCCAGGGGGGGTCTGTGTGTGGATGGTGGCGAGGGGGAGGGCCAGAGGGGGTCTGTGTGTGGATGGTGGCGAGGGGGAGGGCCAGAGGGGGTCTGTGTGTGGATGGTGGCGAGGGGGAGGGCCAGAGGGGGGTCTGTGTGTGGATGGTGGCGAGGGGGAGGGCCAGAGGGGGTCTGTGTGTGGATGGTGGCGAGGGGGAGGGCCAGAGGGGGTCTGTGAGTGGATGGTGGCGAGGGGGAGGGCCAGAGGGGGGTCTGTGAGTGGATGGTGGCGAGGGGGAGGGCCAGAGGGGGTCTGTGAGTGGATGGTGCGAGGGGGTGAGGGCCAGAGGGGATCTGTGAGTGGATGGTGGCGAGGGGGAGGGCCAGAGGGGGTATGTGAGTGGATGGTGGCGAGGGGGAGGGCCAGAGGGGGTCTGTGTGTGGATGTTGGCGAGGGGGAGGGCCAGAGGGGGTCTGTGTGTGGATGTTGGCGAGGGGGAGGGCCAGAGGAGGTCTGTGTGTGGATGGTGGCGAGGGGGAGGGCCAGAGGGGGTCTGTGAGTGGATGGTGGCGAGGGGGAGGGCCAGAGGGGGGTCTGTGAGTGGATGGTGGCGAGGGGGAGGGGCAGAGGGGGTCTGTGTGTGGATGGTGGCGAGGGGGAGGGCCAGGGGGGGTCTGTGAGTGGATGGTGGCGAGGGGGAGGGCCAGAGGGGGTCTGTGAGTGGAATGGTGGCGAGGGGGAGGGGCCAGAGGGGGTCTGTGTGTGGATGGTGGCGAGGGGGAGGGCCAGGGGGGGTCTGTGAGTGGATGGTGGCGAGGGGGAGGGCCAGAGGGGGTCTGTGAGTGGATGGTGGCGAGGGGGAGGGCCAGAGGGGGTCTGTGTGTGGATGGTGGCGAGGGCCAGAGGGGGTCTGTGTGTGGATGGTGGCGAGGGGGGGAGGGCCAGGGGGGGTCTGTGTGTGGATGGTGGCGAGGGGGGAGGGCCAGAGGGGGTCTGTGTGTGGATGGTGGCGAGGGCCAGAGGGGGTCTGTGTGTGGATGGTGGCGAGGGGGAGGGCCAGGGTGGGTTTGTGTGGATGGTGGCGAGGGGGAGGCCCAGAGGGGGTCTGTGTGTGGATGGTGGCGAGGGGGAGGGCCAGAGGGGGTCTGTGTGTGGATGGTGGCGAGGGGGAGGGCCAGAGGGGGTCTGTGTGTGGATGGTGGCGAGGGGGGGAGGGCCAGAGGGGGTCTGTGTGTGGATGGTGGCGAGGGGGAGGGCCAGAGGGGGTCTGTGTGTGGATGGTGCGAGGGGGTGAGGGCCAGAGGGGGTCTGTGTGTGGATGGTGGCGAGGGGGAGGGCCAGAGGGGGTCTGTGAGTGGATGGTGGCGAGGGGGAGGGCCAGGGGGGGTCTGTGTGTGGATGGTGGCGAGGGGGGAGGGCCAGAAGGGGTCTGTGTGTGGATGGTGGCGAGGGGGAGGGCCAGAGGGGGTCTGTGTGTGGATGGTGCGAGGGGGTGAGGGCCAGAGGGGGTCTGTGAGTGGATGGTGGCGAGGGGGGAGGGCCAGAGGGGGTCTGTGAGTGGATGGTGGCGAGGGGGAGGGCCAGGGGGGGTCTGTGTGTGGATGGTGGCGAGGGGGAGGGCCAGAGGGGGGTCTGTGTGTGGATGGTGGCGAGGGCCAGAGGGGGTCTGTGTGTGGATGGTGGCGAGGGGGAGGGCCAGGGTGGGTTTGTGTGGATGGTGGCGAGGGGGAGGCCCAGGGGGGGTCTGTGAGTGGATGGTGGCAAGGGGGAGGGCCAGAGGGGGTCTGTGAGTGGATGGTGGCGAGGGGGAGGGCCAGAGGGGGTCTGTGTGTGGATGGTGGCGAGGGCCAGAGGGGGTCTGTGTGTGGATGGTGGCGAGGGGGAGGGCCAGGGGGGGTCTGTGTGTGGATGGTGGCGAGGGGGGAGGGCCAGAGGGGGTCTGTGTGTGGATGGTGGCGAGGGCCAGAGGGGGTCTGTGTGTGGATGGTGGCGAGGGGGAGGGCCAGGGTGGGTTTGTGTGGATGGTGGCGAGGGGGAGGCCCAGAGGGGGTCTGTGTGTGGATGGTGGCGAGGGGGAGGGCCAGAGGGGGTCTGTGTGTGGATGGTGGCGAGGGGGAGGGCCAGAGGGGGTCTGTGTGTGGATGGTGGCGAGGGGGGAGGGCCAGAGGGGGTCTGTGTGTGGATGGTGGCGAGGGGGAGGGCCAGAGGGGGTCTGTGTGTGGATGGTGCGAGGGGGTGAGGGCCAGAGGGGGTCTGTGTGTGGATGGTGGCGAGGGGGAGGGCCAGAGGGGGGTCTGTGAGTGGATGGTGGCGAGGGGGAGGGCCAGGGGGGGTCTGTGTGTGGATGGTGGCGAGGGGGAGGGCCAGAAGGGGTCTGTGTGTGGATGGTGGCGAGGGGGAGGGCCAGAGGGGGTCTGTGTGTGGATGGTGCGAGGGGGTGAGGGCCAGAGGGGGTCTGTGAGTGGATGGTGGCGAGGGGGAGGGCCAGAGGGGGTCTGTGAGTGGATGGTGGCGAGGGGGAGGGCCAGAGGGGGTTTGTGTGTGGATGGTGGCGAGGGGGAGGGCCAGAGGGGGTCTGTGAGTGGATGGTGGCGAGGGGGAGGGCCAGAGGGGGTCTGTGAGTGGATGGTGCGAGGGGGTGAGGGCCAGAGGGGATCTGTGAGTGGATGGTGGTGAGGGGGAGGGCCAGAGGGGGTCTGTGTGTGGATGGTGGCGAGGGCCAGAGGGGGTCTGTGTGTGGATGGTGGCGAGGGGGAGGGCCAGAGGGGGTCTGTGTGTGGATGGTGGCGAGGGGGAGGGCCAGAGGGGGTCTGTGTGTGGATGGTGGCGAGGGGGAGGGCCAGAGGGGGTCTGTGTGTGGATGGTGGCGAGGGCCAGAGGGGGTCTGTGTGTGGATGGTGGCGAGGGGGGAGGGCCAGAGGGGGTCTGTGTGTGGATGGTGGCGAGGGCCAGAGGGGGTCTGTGTGTGGATGGTGGCGAGGGGGAGGGCCAGGGGGGGTCTGTGTGTGGATGGTGGCGAGGGGGAGGGCCAGAGGGGGTCTGTGTGTGGATGGTGGTGAGGGGGAGGGCCAGAGGGGGTCTGTGAGTGGATGGTGGCAAGGGGGAGGGCCAGAGGGGGTCTGTGTGTGGATGGTGGCGAGGGGGAGGGCCAGAGGGGGTCTGTGTGTGGATGGTGGCGAGGGGGAGGGCCAGAGGGGGTCTGTGTGTGGATGGTGGCGAGGGGGAGGGCCAGATGGGGTCTGTGAGTGGATGGTGGCGAGGGGGAGGGCCAGAGGGGGTCTGTGGGTGGATGGTGCGAGGGGGTGAGGGCCAGAGGGGTTCTGTGAGTGGATGGTGGCGAGGGGGAGGGCCAGAGGGGGTCTGTGAGTGGATGGTGGCGAGGGGGAGGGCCAGAGGGGGTCTGTGTGTGGATGTTGGCGAGGGGGAGGGCCAGAGGAGGTCTGTGTGTGGATGGTGGCGAAGGGGAGGGCCAGAGGGGGTCTGTGAGTGGATGGTGGCGAGGGGGAGGGCCAGAGGGGGTCTGTGAGTGGATGGTGGCGAGGGGGGGGGCAGAGGGGGTCTGTGAGTGGATGGTGGCGAGGGGGAGGGCCAGAGGGGGTCTGTGTGTGGATGTTGGCGAGGGGGAGGGCCAGAGGAGGTCTGTGTGTGGATGGTGGCGAAGGGGGAGGGCCAGAGGGGGTCTGTGAGTGGATGGTGGCGAGGGGGAGGGCCAGAGGGGGTCTGTGAGTGGATGGTGGCGAGGGGGGGGGGGCAGAGGGGGTCTGTGTGTGGATGGTGGCGAGGGGGAGGGCCAGGGGGGGTCTGTGAGTGGATGGTGGCGAGGGGGAGGGCCAGAGGGGGTCTGTGTGTGGATGGTGGCGAGGGGGAGGGCCAGGGGGGGGTCTGTGTGTGGATGGTGGCGAGGGGGAGGGCCAGAGGGGGTCTGTGTGGATGGTGGCGAGGGGGAGGGCCAGAGGGGGTCTGTGTGTGGATGGTGGCGAGGGGGAGGGCCAGAGGGGGTCTGTGAGTGGATGGTGGCGAGGGGGAGGGCCAGAGGGGGTCTGTGTGTGGATGGTGGGGAGGGGGAGGGCCAGAGGGGGTCTGTGTGTGGATGGTGGCGAGGGGGAGGGCCAGAGGGGGGTCTGTGTGTGGATGGTGGCGAGGGGGAGGGCCAGGTGGGGTCTGTGTGGTTGAGAGAGTGCTGCAGCTGAGGCAGCTGAGTCCAGGAGGCAGAGCAGCACCTTGTGACAACTTGTTACCAGTTAGGTAGGCTATTTAGATTGTCATTATGGAGACTCCCGTTTTCCATAAAACATATTAACGCGCTAGAACTGATATAATTGTGACAAAGCATTGGAAAAACGACTTTAATAATAATAATAATATAATAATAATAATAATAATAATAATATTTAGGCGCACTAGAGCTCTTTAGATAAATTCGCTCAGAGGTGGTTTAATGTAAACTGCATTCTAATGTGGACTTTTCTTACGGATGACCGTATCAAGCGAAGGGTTTTACTCATGTTCAGTTCTAGGGTCTGGAGCCCTGGGCGAGTGGACATTTCCAAGGCCCTTCTCCCCTGATTGCTCAGTTTGGCCGGGCGGACAGCTCTAGGAAGAGTCTTGGTGGTTCCAAACTTCTTCCATTTAAGAATGATGGAGGCCACTGTGTTCTTGGGGACCTTCAATGCTGCAGAAATGTTTTGGTACCCTTCCCCAGTTCTGTGCCTCGACACAATTCTGTCTCGGCGCTCTACAGACAATTCCTTCGACCTCATGGCTTGGTTTTTGCTCTGACATGCACTGTCAACTGTGGGACCTTATATAGACAGGTGTGTGCCTTTCCAAATCACGTCCAAACAATTGAATTTACCACAGGTGGACTCCAATCAAGTTGTAGAAACATCTCAAAGATGATCAATGGAAACAGGATGCACCTGAGCTCAATTTCGAGTCTCATAGCAAAGGGTCTGAATACTTATGTAAATAAGGTATTTCTGTTTATTATTTTTAATACATTTGCAAACATTTTTTAAAACCTGTTTTCACTTTGTCATTATGGGGTATTGTGTGTAAATTGATAACGATTTATTTTATTTAATCCATTTTAGACTAAGGCTGTAACATAACTAAATGTGGAAAAAGTCAAGGGGTCTGAATACTTTCCGAAGGCACTGTATATGATCCGCACCATGTACACTACCAGTCAAAAGTTTTAGAACACCTACTCATTCAAGTGTTTGTCTTTATTCTTACTATTTTCTACATTGTAGAATAATAGTGAAGACATCAAAACTATGAAATAACACATATGGAATCATGTAGTAACCAAAAAAGTGTTAAACAAATCAAAATAGATTTTATATTTGAGATTCTTCAAAGTAGCCACCCTTTGCCTTGATGACAGCTTTGCACACTCTTGGCATTCTCTCAACCAGCTTCATGAGGAATGCTTTTCCAACAGTCTTGAAGGAGTTCCCACATATGCTGAGTACTTGTTGGCTGCTTTTCACTCTTCGGTCCAATTCATCCCAAACCATCTCAATTGGGTTGAGGTCGGGGGATTGTGGAGGCCAGGTCATCTGATGCAGCACTCCATCACTCTCCTTCTTGGTCAAATAGCCCTTACACATCCTGGAGGTGTGTTGGGTCATTGTCCTGTTGAAAAACAAATGATAGTCCCACTAAGCCCAAACCAGATGGGATGGCGTATCACTGCAGAATGCTGTGGTAGCCATGCTGGTTAAGTGTGCCTTGAATTTTAAACAAATCACAGACAGTGTCACCAGCAAAGCACCCCCACACCATAACACCGCCTCCTCCATGCTTCACGGTGGGAACCACACATGTGGAGATCATTCGTTCACCTACTCTGCGTCTCACAAAGACACGGTGGTTGGAACCAAAAATCGCAAATTTGGACTCATCAGACCAAAGGACAGATTTCCACCAGTCTAATGTCCATTGCTCATGTTTCTTGGCCCAACAAGTCTCTTCTTAATATTGGTGTCCTTTAGTAGTGTTTTTTTTGCAGCAATTCGACCATGAAGGCCTGATTCATGCAGTCTCCTCTGAACAGTTGATGTTGAGATGTGTCTGTTACTTGAACTCTGTGAAGCATTTATTTGAGCTGCAATCTGAGGCTGGTAACTCTAATGAACTTATCCTCTGCAGCAGAGGTAACTCTGGGTCTTCCTTTCCTGTGGCGGTCCTCATGAGAGCCAGTTTCATCATAGTGCTTGATGATTTTTGCGACTGTACTTGAAGAAACGTTCAAAGTTCTTGGAATTTTCCATATTGACTGACCTTCATGTCTTAAAGTAATCATGGACTGTCGTTTCTCTTTGCTTATTTGAGCTGTTCTTGCCATAATATGGACTTGGTCTTTTACCAAATAGGGCTATCTTCTGTATACCCCCCTTACCTTGTTAAAACACAACTGATTGGCTCAAATGCATTAATTCCACAAATTAACTTTTAACAAGGCACACCTGTTAATGGAAATGCATTCCAGGTGACTACCTCATGAAGCTGGTTGAGAGAATGCCAAGAGTGTGCAAAGCTGTCATCAAGGCAAAGGGTGGCTACTTTGAAGAATCTCAAATATAAAATCTATTTTGATTTGTTTAACACTTTTTTGGTTACTACATGTTTACATATGTGTTATTTCATAGTTTTGATGTCTTCACTATTATTCTACAATGTAGAAAATAGTAAAACTAAAGAAAAACCCTTGAATGAGCAGGTGTGTCCAAACTTGTGACTGGTACAGTATGGTTTTGGGAATAGATTTATTAAAACTTGTCTCTTTATATTTTTCAAAGTCCACTTCTTAACACTGTATAGAGTGAAAGGAATATTTAAAGACATTGTAACCATTCTTTACATAACACTCAGCCCTGCTATAATAGTTTACTAAACTCCAGAGTATGTTGTCCAGCCCTGCTCTAGAAGTTCACTAAACTACAGAGTATGTTGTCCAGCCCTGATATAGTAGTTCACTAAACTACAGAGTATGTTGTCCATGGAAGTTGTTGTCTCTGGCTCTTTTGATATCAGATTCAGAATGAATAATAATAATAATAATAATAATAATAGGTTTGTGGTAGTTTGAAAGGGTTTGATCCACCTTAGGCCAGGAGTGTTTCCAATTCACATGACCTGACGAGAAAACCCCCAGCCCTATAGCCATAACACTGGTGAAAAGCGAAGCTATCTATGATAATAACATTTTGTCATAGCCTGCAAATAGGACCCAGAGTTTTACCCGACCAGGTCATGAGATCAGGAAAAACTCCAGGCCCCAGAAAATACATACACATTTTGCTACACCACTTTTGAACCTGTGGTGCCATCTCTGGTGTGTTGTAACTGTCCTCTAGTGTAAGAGTCTCACCTCTGTGGTCCTTGTCTGTCCCGGCCAGCAGAGCATAGAAGATATGATAGTTCCTCTCTCCAGGGTTCTGTCTCACTACACGGTTCTTTTCAAGTAAATCTAAAGGTGTGAAGTTAAGGAAAACACAGACAGGAAAGATAATTTAATCTCTAAAGCCATTCAGACATTACAGGTCCTGAGAGCAGGCCATTACATCAGCACACGTACGGCAGTGCTAAGAGGCCACTTGTAAGTCAGGTCAAGTTAGTGTTAAAAGGTATGGGTGTGTGTGTGTTTGTGTGTGTGAGACACAGTTAGTGTTATAGGGATACAGTCTACGATGCAGCCTCCATGGATGTTCCCACTCTGGGAGAAGTGGAGCTGGATGAACTTCCCAAAACGTGAAGAGTTGTTGTTGTACACCGTCTTGGCATTCCCAAACGCCTCCATGATGGGGCTGAGGAGAGAGAAAAATAGAGAGAGAGGGGGAGAGGGGGGGGAGAGAGAGAGAGAGACAGAGAGAGAGAGACAGAGAGAGAGACAGAGAGAGAGAGAGAGAGAGAGAGAGAGAGAGAGAGAGAGAGAGAGAGAGAGAGAGAGAGGAGAGAGAGAGAGAGAGAGAGAGAGAGAGAGAGAGAGAGAGAGAGAGAGAGAGAGAGAGAGAGAGGGAGAGGGAGAGGGAGAGGGAGAGAGAGAGAGAGAGAGAGAGAGAGAGAGAGAGAGAGAGAGAGAGAGAGAGAGAGAGTGTTACAGGCTTTGGTTTTACACCTGTGCTGGTTAGTGGGAAGGTGTTTCACCTGAGCTGGCCCAGTGCTCCAGTTGTCTTGATAGATGTGGAAGGTTAACACCTTTAGTTGTCTCTCCCCATTTTGATTTCTAGAAAAACTTTTCTTTATCTGATTTCATTTTGCTCCACTTGTTGGTTTACTTCCTGTCTTTCAGTTTGGGGTTTTTAATGTATTTGGCTGTTCTTGGTCAAATTTAGTGGGTCTCATGGTGGGTGTCTTTTAGGTCCCAGTTGTTGTTGCTAGTCGACCTCCAGTGGACCCCCCCATTAAGGTGTCTTTCTGAACCCCTTCTAAAACCCCACCTGTTAGCCCTCTTCTGTTTGAGCGACATCTTTGGTTTTCTTGCTGGGGAACGTAACAAGAGACAGACCGGCCATCAGACAGACAGACCGGCCATCAGACAGACAGACCGGCCATCAGAAAGACAGACCGGCCATCAGACAGACAGACCGACCATCAGACAGACAGACCGACCATCAGACAGACAGACCGACCATCAGACAGACAGACCGGCCATCAGACAGACAGACCGGCCATCAGACAGACAGACCGACCATCAGACAGACAGACCGACCATCAGACAGACAGACCGGCCATCAGACAGACAGACCGGCCATCAGACAGACAGACCGACCATCAGACAGACAGACCGACCATCAGACAGACAGACCGACCATCAGACAGACAGACCGACCATCAGACAGACAGACCGACCATCAGACAGACAGACCGACCATCAGACAGACAGACCGACCATCAGACAGACAGACCGACCATCAGACAGACAGACCGACCATCAGACAGACAGACCGGCCATCAGACAGACAGACCGACCATCAGACAGACAGACCGACCATCAGACAGACAGACCGACCATCAGACAGACAGACCGGCCATCAGACAGACAGACCGGCCATCAGACAGACAGACCGACCATCAGACAGACAGACCGACCATCAGACAGACAGACCGGCCATCAGACAGACAGACCGGCCATCAGACAGACAGACCGACCATCAGACAGACAGACCGACCATCAGACAGACAGACCGGCCATCAGACAGACAGACCGGCCATCAGACAGACAGACCGACCATCAGACAGACAGACCGACCATCAGACAGACAGACCGGCCATCAGACAGACAGACCGACCATCAGACAGACAGACCGGCCATCAGACAGACAGACCGACCATCAGACAGACAGACCGACCATCAGACAGACAGACCGGCCATCAGACAGACAGACCGACCATCAGACAGACAGACCGGCCATCAGACAGACAGACCGACCATCAGACAGACAGACCGACCATCAGACAGACAGACCGGCCATCAGACCGACCTGTATGGGTCCTGGATGTCCGTAGAATCAATCAATCGGTTACCTGCTCTGTACGATGGCCTGCTCCACGCGGGTGCTCCTCTCAGAGGGGGCTGTCCCGGCAGACTTCTGTGACATCACAGACAGGAACTGGAGCAGCAGCTTGGTACTCTCGGTCTTTCCTGCTCCTGATTCGCCGCTGGAGATAGACACACAGATATGTCAGCCCTGCTCCTGACTCTCCACTAGAGATAGACACACAGATATGTCAGCCCTGCTCCTGACTCTCCACTAGAGATAGACACACAGATATGTCAGCCCTGCTCCTGACTCTCCACTAGAGATAAGACACACAGATATGTCAGCCCTGCTCCTGACTCTCCACTAGAGATAAGACACACAGATATGTCAGCCCTGCTCCTGACTCTCCACTAGAGATAAGACACACAGATATGTCAGCCCTGCTCCTGACTCTCCACTAGAGATAAGACACACAGATATGTCAGCCCTGCTCCTGACTCTCCACTAGAGATAGACACACAGATATGTCAGCCCTGCTCCTGACTCTCCACTAGAGATAGACACACAGATATGTCAGCCCTGCTCCTGACTCTCCACTAGAGATAAGACACACAGATATGTCAGCCCTGCTCCTGACTCTCCACTAGAGATAGACACACAGATATGTCAGCCCTGCTCCTGACTCTCCACTGGAGATAAGACACACAGATATGTCAGCCCTGCTCCTGACTCTCCACTAGAGATAGACACACAGATATGTCAGCCCTGCTCCTGACTCTCCACTAGAGATAGACACACAGATATGTCAGCCCTGCTCCTGACTCTCCACTAGAGATAGACACACAGATATGTCAGCCCTGCTCCTGACTCTCCACTAGAGATAGACACACAGATATGTCAGCCCTGCTCCTGACTCTCCACTAGAGATAGACACACAGATATGTCAGCCCTGCTCCTGACTCTCCACTAGAGATAAGACACACAGATATGTCAGCCCTGCTCCTGACTCTCCACTAGAGATAAGACACACAGATATGTCAGCCCTGCTCCTGACTCTCCACTAGAGATAAGACACACATATACAGTGCATTCAGAAAGTATTCATATCCCTTGACTTTTTCCACATTTTGTTACGTTACAGCCTTATTCTAAAATTAATTAAATATAAGTTGTTCCTCATCAATCTACACACAATACCCCATAATGACAAAGCAAAAACAGGTTTTTAGAAATTTTAGCAAATGTATTACAAATAAAAAACAGAAATACCTTATTTACATAAATATTCAGACCCTTTGCTATGAGACTCGAAATTGAGCTCAGGTGCATCCTGTTTCCATTGATCATCCTTGAGTTGTTTCTACAACTTGATTGGAGTCCACCTGTGGTAAATTCTATTGATTGGACATGATTTGGAAAGGCACACACCTGTCTATATAAGGTCCCACAGTTGACAGTGCATGTCAGAGCAAAAACCAAGCCATGAGGTCGAAGGAATTGTCCGTAGAGCTCCGAGACAGGATTGTGTCGAGGCACAGATCTGGGGAAGGGTACCAAAACATTTCTGCAGCATTGAAGGTCCCCAAGAACACAGTGGCCTCCATCATTCTTAAATGGAAGAAGTTTGGAACCACCAAGACTCTTCCTAGAGCTGGCCGCCAATCTTCCCAATCAGGCCTTTATGGTAGAGTGGCCAGACGGAAGCAACTGCTCAATAAAAGGCACATGGTGGTGGCAGCATCATGCTGTGGGGATGTTTTTCAGCGGCAGGGACTGGGAGACTAGTCAGGATCGAGGGAAAGATGAACAGAGCAAAGTACAGAGAGATCCTTGATGAAAACCTACTCCAGAGCGCTCAGGACCTCAGACTGGTGTGAAGGTTCACCTTCCAACAGGACAACGACCCTAAGCACACAGCCAAGACAATGCAGGAGTGGCTTCGGGACAAGTCTCTGAATGTCCTTGAGTGGCCTAGCCAGAGCCTGGACTTGAACCCGATCGAACATCTCTGGAGAGACCTGAAAATAGCTGTGCAGCGACACTCCCCATCCAACCTGACAGAGCTTGAGAGGATCTGCAGAGAAGAATGGGAGAAACTCCCCAAATACAGGTGTGCCAAGCTTGTAGCGTCATACCCAAGGAGACTCGAGGCTGTAATCGCTGCCAAAGGTGCTTCAACAAGGTACTGAGTAAATGGTCTGAATACTTATGTAAATGTGATATGTCAGTTTGTTGTTTATATTTTATTTGCAAAAAGTTATAAAAACCTGTTTTTGCTTTGTCATTATGGGGTATTAGTTGTAGATTGATGAGGGAAAAAACTATTTAATCAATTTTAGATTTCCACAAAATGTGGATGTATGTCAGCTATCATATTACATATCTCTTCAATATGAGGCCCCAAATCCTGAACTACAAATGTACATTACATATGACAATATGTATAAATTACATATTACAATATGTACCATGTATTAAACTACTTGTTTAATCGTGTGTGTTGGAGTCTCTTGTGATTACAGTAGTTACTAGTTAATGCCATGAGGGTCCCCAAGCCCCTGGTTAACTGACCTGATGAGAACACATTGGCTGTCGTGCCTCTTCCAGAGGCAGCGGTAACACTCGTTGGCCACAGCGAAGATGTGAGGGGGCAGCTCTCCCAGGTGGTGTCTACTATACAGGCCTACTGCTTCTGGGTCATACAGACCTGGGATCTGCTTATAGGGGTTCACTGCTGCCAGGATAGACCCTATGTTGGTCTGAGAGAGGACAGGAGGAGGGGAGAGAGAGAGACAGGGGAGAGAGACAGGGGAGAGAGACAGGGGAGAGAGACAGGGGAGAGAGGAGAGGAGAGGAGGAGGGGAGAGAGGCATGGAGACATGGAGACCATCTGATCAGCTTAGCAAGAAAACAATCCATCTTGATAGGAAATAACCCTGTTTGCATATATCCTATTCTAAGAACAATTCCATTGAACTGTCAATGTGTCCTGTCTAGAACTTTGTACTAACTATGTTGACACCACATGTCAATGTGTCCTGTCTACATTTACATTTACATTTTAGTCATTTAGCAGACGCTCTTATCCAGAGCGACTTACAGGAGCAAGTAGGGTTAAGTGCCTTGCTCAAGGGCACATCGACAGATTTTTCACCTAGTTGGCTCGGGGATTAGAACCAGCGACCTTTCGGTTACTGGCACAACGCTCTTAACCACTAAGCTACCTGCCTCTAGAACCTTGTACTAACTATGTTGACAACACATGTCAATGTGTCCTGTCTAGAACCTTGTACTATGTTGACACAACATGTCAATGTGTCCTGTCTAGAACCTTGTACTAACTATGTTGACACCACATGTCAGTGTGTCCTGTCTAGAACCTTGTACTATGTTGACACCACATGTCAATGTGTCCTGTCTAGAACCTTGTACTAACTATGTTGACACCACATGTCAATGTGTCCTGTCTAGAACCTTGTACTATGTTGACACCACATGTCAATGTGTCCTGTCTAGAACCTTGTACTATGTTGACACCACATGTCAATGTGTCCTGTCTAGAACCTTGTACTAACTATGTTGACACCACATGTCAATGTGTCCTGTCTAGAACCTTGTACTAACTATGTTGACACCACATGTCAATGTGTCCTGTCTAGAACCTTGTACTAACTATGTTGACACCACATGTCAATGTGTCCTGTCTAGAACCTTGTACTAACTATGTTGACACCACATGTCAGTGTGTCCTGTCTAGAACCTTGTACTATGTTGACACCACATGTCAATGTGTCCTGTCTAGAACCTTGTACTAACTATGTTGACACCACATGTCAGTGTGTCCTGTCTAGAACCTTGTACTATGTTGACACCACATGTCAATGTGTCCTGTCTAGAACCTTGTACTAACTATGTTGACGCCACATTTCATGCATTTACACCAGACATAATTTGTTCTGTGGCGCATTTTGATATTGTACTAAATATAGTTCAAGGACGTGAATGGGTTAAGTAACACTGCAAGACTGTCATTTCTTTGAAAGAATACACAGTGTCTTACATCACTGGTACCTGGCCTATCCAAAAGGCGTACTTCGGGGAGAGCAAAATGTGACAAAGAAGGTTGAGAATCACGGGTTAGTCTATAACAGTGTCTTATATAGATGATATCTGTCTGGTAGGGTTAGTCTCTAACAGAGTCTTATATAGATGATATCTGTCTGGTAGGGTTAGTCTATAACAGTCTTATATAGATGATATCTGTCTGGTAGGGTTAGTCTATAACAGAGTCTTATATAGATGATATCTGTCTGGTAGGGTTAGTCTATAACTGTCTTATATAGATGATATCTGTCTGGTAGGGTTAGTCTATAACAGTGTCTTATATAGATGATATCTGTCTGGTAGGGTTAGTCTATAACAGAGTCTTATATAGATGATATCTGTCTGGTAGGGTTAGTCTATAACAGAGTCTTATATAGATGATATCTGTCTGGTAGGGTTAGTCTATAACAGTCTTATGTAGATGATATCTGTCTGGTAGGGTTAGTCTATAACAGAGTCTTATATAGATGATATCTGTCTGGTAGGGTTAGTCTATAACAGAGTCTTATATAGATGATATCTGTCTGGTAGGGTTAGTCTATAACAGTCTTATGTAGATGATATCTGTCTGGTAGGGTTAGTCTATAACAGAGTCTTATATCTGTCTGGTAGGGTTAGTCTATAACAGTCTTATATAGATGATATCTGTCTGGTAGGGTTAGTCTATAACAGAGTCTTATATAGATGATATCTGTCTGGTAGGGTTAGTCTATAACAGTCTTATATAGATGATATCTGTCTGGTAGGGTTAGTCTATAACAGAGTCTTATATAGATGATATCTGTCTGGTAGGGTTAGTCTATAACAGAGTCTTATATAGATGATATCTGTCTGGTAGGGTTAGTCTATAACAGTGTCTTATATAGATGATATCTGTCTGGTAGGGTTAGTCTATAACAGAGTCTTATATAGATGATATCTGTCTGGTAGGGTTAGTCTATAACAGTCTTATATAGATGATATCTGTCTGGTAGGGTTAGTCTATAACAGAGTCTTATATAGATGATATCTGTCTGGTAGGGTTAGTCTATAACAGTCTTATGTAGATGATATCTGTCTGGTAGGGTTAGTCTATAACAGAGTCTTATATAGATGATATCTGTCTGGTAGGGTTAGTCTATAACAGAGTCTTACATAGATGATATCTGTCTGGTAGGGTTAGTCTATAACAGAGTCTTATATAGATGATATCTGTCTGGTAGGGTTAGTCTATAACAGAGTCTTATATAGATGATATCTGTCTGGTAGGGTTAGTCTATAACAGAGTCTTATATAGATGATATCTGTCTGGTAGGGTTAGTCTATAACAGTGTCTTATATAGATGATATCTGTCTGGTAGGGTTAGTCTATAACAGTGTCTTATATAGATGATATCTGTCTGGTAGGGTTAGTCTATAACAGAGTCTTATATAGATGATATCTGTCTGGTAGGGTTAGTCTATAACAGTGTCTTATATAGATGATATCTGTCTGGTAGGGTTAGTCTATAACAGTCTTATATAGATGATATCTGTCTGGTAGGGTTAGTCTATAACAGAGTCTTATATAGATGATATCTGTCTGGTAGGGTTAGTCTATAACAGTGTCTTATATAGATGATATCTGTCTGGTAGGGTTAGTCTATAACAGAGTCTTATATAGATGATATCTGTCTGGTAGGGTTAGTCTATAACAGTCTTATATAGATGATATCTGTCTGGTAGGGTTAGTCTATAACAGAGTCTTATATAGATGATATCTGTCTGGTAGGGTTAGTCTATAACAGAGTCTTATATAGATGATATCTGTCTGGTAGGGTTAGTCTATAACAGTGTCTTACATAGATGCAGTCCTTCTGGTAGCGGAGGTAGAGGTTGTGCATGATGGCAGCTTCGTGTAGCTCTGCCAGAGTAGACATGTCCTCTACTCCATTAATACTGGTGGGGTGCATCGGAAACACCTTGTCTCTGCTGAGCTCCACCTGCTGCAGGAACATCACCTGAGACACAGAAAACACAATGGTTAGTTAGCTTTACAGTGGTTAGTTAGCTTTACAGTGGTTAGTTAGCTTTACAGTGGATAGTTAGCTTTACAGTGGTTAGTTAGCTTTACAGTGGTTAGTTAGCTTTACAGTGGATAGTTAGCTTTACAGTGGTTAGTTAGCTTTACAGTGGTTAGTTAGCTTTACAGTGGTTAGTTACCTTTACAGTGGTTAGTTAGCTTTACATTGGTTAGTTAGCTTTACAGTGGATATTTAGCTTTACAGTGGTTAGTTATCTTTACAGTGGTTAGTTATCTTTACAGTGGATAGTTAGCTTTACAGTGGTTAGTTATATTTACAGTGGTTAGTTATCTTTACAGTGGATAGTTAGCTTTACAGTGGTTAGTTAGCTTTACAGTGGTTAGTTAGCTTTACAGTGGATAGTTAGCATTACAGTGGTTAGTTAGCTTTACAGTGGTTAGTTAGCTTTACATTGGTTAGTTATCTTTACAGTGGATAGTTAGCTTTACAGTGGTTAGTTAGCTTTACAGTGGTTAGTTAGCTTTACAGTGGTTAGTTAGCTTTACAGTGGATAGTTAGCTTTACAGTGGTTAGTTAGCTTTACAGTGGTTAGTTAGCTTTACAGTGGTTAGTTAGCTTTACAGTGGTTAGTTAGCTTTACAGTGGTTAGTTAGCTTTACATTGGTTAGTTATCTTTACAGTGGATAGTTAGCTTTACAGTGGTTAGTTAGCTTTACAGTGGTTAGTTAGCTTTACAGTGGATAGTTAGCTTTACAGTGGTTAGTTAGCTTTACAGTGGATAGTTAGCTTTACAGTGGTTAGTTAGCTTTACAGTGGATAGTTAGCTTTACAGTGGTTAGTTAGCTTAATTTAGAGCTGAAACACACAGAAAAACAGACAGTTAGGTTTACTGCTGCAGGTAGATCACCTGAAAAACAGAGACCTGATACTACACCTCTACACTGTCACGGTGATACTACACCTCTACACTGTCACGGTGATACTACACCTCTACACTGTCACGGTGATACTACACCTCTACACTGTCACAGTGATACTACACCTCTACACTGTCACAGTGATACTACACCTCTACACTGTCACAGTGATACTACACCTCTACACTGTCACAGTGATACTACACCTCTACACTGTCACGGTGATACTACACCTCTACACTGTCACGGTGATACTACACCTCTACACTGTCACGGTGATACTACACCTCTACACTGTCACGGTGATACTACACCTCTACACTGACACGGTGATACTACACCTCTACACTGTCACAGTGATACTACACCTCTACACTGTCACAGTGATACTACACCTCTACACTGTCACAGTGATACTACACCTCTACACTGTCACGGTGATACTACACCTCTACACTGTCACGGTGATACTACACCTCTACACTGATACTACACCTCTACACTGTCACGGTGATACTACACCTCTACACTGTCACGGTGATACTACACCTCTACACTGTCACAGTGATACTACACCTCTACACTGTCACGGTGATACTACACCTCTACACTGTCACAGTGATACTACACCTCTACACTGTCACAGTGATACTACACCTCTACACTGTCACGGTGATACTACACCTCTACACTGTCACAGTGATACTACACCTCTACACTGTCACAGTGATACTACACCTCTACACTGTCACAGTGATACTACACCTCTACACTGATACTACACCTCTACACTGTCACGGTGATACTACACCTCTACACTGATACTACACCTCTACACTGTCACAGTGATACTACACCTCTACACTGATACTACACCTCTACACTGTCACGGTGATACTACACCTCTACACTGTCACAGTGATACTACACCTCTACGGACAGAGCTAGGCTGCTGGGTTGGTTCAGGTTACAGTGGAGTCTCTCTCTCTCTCTCTCTCTCTCTCTCTCTCTCTCTCTCTCTCTCTCTCTCTCTCTCCCTCTCTCCCCCTCTCTCTCTCCCCCCCCTCTCTCTCTCTCTCTCTCTCTCTCTCTCTCCTCTTTCATTTTGGAATAAATTAATTTGTTCAAAACTGTTCAACTATTATCTTTCTCTCTCTTTGAGTCAACTACTCACTACATTTTATGCACTGCAGTGCTAGCTAGCTGTACCCTACAGAGTGCTGTTGAGGCTACTGTAGACCTTCATTGCAAAACAGTGTGTTTTAATCAATTATTTTGGTGACATGTGAATATATTTAGTAAAGTTGTATCTAAAATGGATAACCTCCACTGTTGAATTCTGATGGAAACAGAGGGTGGATCATTCAACAGACTATGTCATCATTACATAGACAATATTACGAGGGTGATATCTGTACTGGACATTGTGATAAGTACTATGATGTCATGTCACTCTGGATAAGAGTGCCTGCTAAAAAATCACTCAAATGTCAATGAAATTCGGACAATGACACCATGTCAAAAAATGAGTGGATGGGAGTACATGACAGTAACCAATCATATCATTGTTGCTCTTCAGTCACCTCTATTTCCCATGATTCTAGAGCTTAGACTGAGACAGGATGTCTCCACCCAGCAACAGGTCAGAGGTCACATCCAGTCGGACATGGATCTCTAGACAGAGAGGTTCTGGGTCGTTCTGTAGAATCATTCTATACACTCCAAACTGTTCTAAAGTCAGTCAGAAGACAGTTAATATGAGATAACAAACAGCTGGACTGTGCCATACTGGTCAAATGGCACCATATTCCCTATATAGCTCACTACTTCAGACCAGAGCCCTATCAACAGTAGTGCACTATGTAGAGAATAGGGTGGTATTTGGGACACAGAGCATGGTCCATTCCACGTTAAGAGAGACCTCCAGTTTCAATGGTGAGAAAACAAATTGCCGCCCTGTCCAAACACAGCAGAAAGTGAACAGCATGCTGGGAAGGCTCCCATCCAGAGCATAAATAAACCAGACAACTCTCTCCTCAGCCTCCCTACCCTCCCTGTCCAACTCTCTCCTCAGCCTCCCTACCCTCCCTGTCCAACTCTCTCCTCAGCCTCCCTACCCTCCCTGTCCAACTCTCTCCTCAGCCTCCCTACCCTCCCTGTCCAACTCTCTCCTCAGCCTCCCTACCCTCCCTGTCCAACTCTCTCCTCAGCCTCCCTACCCTCCCTGTCCAACTCTCTCCTCAGCCTCCCTACCCTCCCTGTCCAACTCTCTCCTCAGCCTCCCTACCCTCCCTGTCCAACTCTCTCCTCAGCCTCCCTACCCTCCCTGTCCAACTCTCTCCTCAGCCTCCCTACCCTCCCTGTCCAACTCTCTCCTCAGCCTCCAGAGGTTACCACAACATTCCTATTGAATGGGCTCCAGAGTGCGCAGCACATGTAGTCTTGTACTTTGGCCTTGGAATATTCCCTGTGCAAACTTCACAGTACCAGGTCAGCCAGTGGAACTGGTAAAGGACTAGAGGACTGGATTCAAGATGGACAGAGAGAGAGAATAAAGGAGAGAGCTGGTGTTTCAGCATCAGAGGACGTCTCACATTTCAATGTTTAGAACAACTGTGATCTTTATTGGTCCGTTCAAGTCAGGTGTCTCTTTATGCATCCCAAATGGCATACTTTTCCCTATACAGTGCACTTCTTTGACCAGGGAATGGGATGCCAGTCTCTGTGTTAATGGCCAGTCAGCCCCTGTTCCCACTGCCTCTAATGGTAGTTCAGATCTATACATGTGTTTGTTTATGAGTTGGTGTCCATCATAATGCTACACAGTTAAAAGGAACTGGACAATATCCTGAACTTAGAGTTGAGGAGTAGAAAGGTTTGACAAATAGGAAAGAAAGCGAAAACTATCAGTAGTCAATAGTTAGTAACATCAGTTACAGTAACACAACAGTTACAGTAACACATCAGTTACAGTAACACAACAGTTACAGTAACACATCAGTTACAGTAACATAACAGTTACAGTAACACATCAGTTACAGTAACACATCAGTTACAGTAACACATCAGTTACAGTAACACATCAGTTACAGTAACACATCAGTTACAGTAACACATCAGTAACACAACAGTTACAGTAACACATCAGTTACAGTAACACAGCAGTTACAGTAACACAGCAGTTACAGTAACACAACAGTTACAGTAACACATCAGTTACAGTAACACATCAGTTACAGTAACACATCAGTTACAGTAACACATCAGTTACAGTAACACATCAGTAACACAGCAGTTACAGTAACACAGCAGTTACAGTAACACAACAGTTACAGTAACACATCAGTTACAGTAACACATCAGTTACAGTAACACATCAGTTACAGTAACACATCAGTTACAGTAACACATCAGTAACACAACAGTTACAGTAACACATCAGTTACAGTAACACAGCAGTTACAGTAACACAGCAGTTACAGTAACACAACAGTTACAGTAACACATCAGTTACAGTAACACATCAGTAACACAACAGTTACAGTAACACATCAGTTACAGTAACACAACAGTTACAGTAACACAGCAGTTACAGTAACACAGCAGTTACAGTAACACAACAGTTACAGTAACACATCAGTTACAGTAACACATCAGTAACACAACAGTTACAGTAACACATCAGTTACAGTAACA
The DNA here is from genome assembly GCA_031479575.1 of Coregonus ussuriensis. Lineage (NCBI taxonomy): Eukaryota > Metazoa > Chordata > Actinopteri > Salmoniformes > Salmonidae > Coregonus > Coregonus ussuriensis. The sequence goes on along the minus strand of CM062476.1, from coordinate 1,374,579 downwards.
CAACAGTCACAGTAACACATCAGTTACAGTAACACAACAGTTACAGTAACACAACAGTTACAGTAACACAACAGTTACAGTAACACAACAGTTACAGTAACACATCAGTTACAGTAACACAGCAGTTACAGTAACACAACAGTTACAGTAACACATCAGTTACAGTAACACGTCAGTAACACAACAGATACAGTAACACATCAGTTACAGTAACACAACAGTTACAGTAACACAACAGTTACAGTAACACATCAGTTACAGTAACACAACAGTTACAGTAACACATCAGTTACAGTAACACAACAGTTACAGTAACACATCAGTTACAGTAACACAACAGTTACAGTAACACATCAGTTACAGTAACACAACAGTTACAGTAACACAACAGTTACAGTAACACATCAGTTACAGTAACACATCAGTAACACAACAGTTACAGTAACACATCAGTTACAGTAACACAACAGTTACAGTAACACAACAGTTACAGTAACACATCAGTTACAGTAACACAACAGTTACAGTAACACAACAGTTACAGTAACACATCAGTTACAGTAACACAACAGTTACAGTAACACATCAGTTACAGTAACACATCAGTTACAGTAACACAACAGTTACAGTAACACAACAGTTACAGTAACACAACAGTTACAGTAACACATCAGTAACACATCAGTAACACATCAGTTACAGTAACACATCAGTTACAGTAACACATCAGTAACACATCAGTTACAGTAACACATCAGTAACACATCAGTTACAGTAACACATCAGTAACACATCAGTTACAGTAACACAACAGTTACAGTAACACAACAGTTACACATCAGTTACAGTAACACATCAGTAACACATCAGTTACAGTAACACATCAGTTACAGTAACACAACAGTTACAGTTACACATCAGTTACAGTAACACATCAGTAACACATCAGTAACACAACAGTTACAGAGAGGATGGCTTTCACTTCAGCAGTGATAAATTCATGAACTTCTTTGAGGAAAAGATCATGACCATTAGAAAGCAAATTACGGACTCCTCTTTGAATCTGCGTATTCCTCCAGGGCTTAGCTGTCCTGGATCTGCACAGCTCTGCGAGGGCCTGGGATCGGGAGAGACACTTAAGTGTTTTAGTACTATATCTCTTGACACAATGATGAAAATAATCATGGCCTCTAAACCTTCAAGCTGCATACTGGATCCTATTCCTACTAAACTGCTGAAGGAGCTGCTTCCTGTGCTTGGCCCTCCTATGTTGAACATAATAAACAGCTCTCTATCCACCGGATGTGTACCAAACTCACTAAAAGTGGCAGTGATAAAGCCTCTCTTGAAAAAGCCAAACCTTGACCCGGAAAATATAAAAAACTATCGGCCTATATCGAATCTTCCATTCCTCTCAAAAATTTTAGAAAAAGCTGTTGCGCAGCAACTCACTGCCTTTCTGAAGACAAACAATGTATACGAAATGCTTCAGTCTGGTTTTAGACCCCATCATAGCACTGAGACTGCACTTGTGAAGGTGGTAAATGACCTTTTAATGGCGTCAGACCGAGGCTCTGCATCTGTCCTCGTGCTACTAGACCTTAGTGCTGCCTTTGACACCATCGATCACCACATTCTTTTGGAGAGACTGGAAACCCAAATTGGTCTACACGGACAAGTTCTGGCCTGGTTTAGATCCTACCTGTCGGAAAGATATCAGTTTGTCTCTGTGAATGGTCTGTCCTCCGACAAATCAACTGTACATTTCGGTGTTCCTCAAGGTTCCGTTTTAGGACCACTATTGTTTTCACTATATATTTTACCTCTTGGGGATGTTATTCGAAAACATAATGTTAACTTTCACTGCTATGCGGATGACACACAGCTGTACATTTCAATGAAGCATGGTGAAGCCCCAAAATTGCCCTCGCTAGAAGCCTGTGTTTCAGACATAAGGAAGTGGATGGCTGAAAACTTTTTACTTTTAAACTCGGACAAAACAGAGATGCTTGTTCTAGGTCCCAAGAAACAAAGAGATCTTCTGTTAAATCTGACAATTAATCTTGATGGTTGTAAAGTCGTCTCAAATAAAACTGTGAAGGACCTAGGCGTTACTCTTGACCCTGATCTCTCTTTTGACGAACATATCAAGACTGTTTCAAGGACAGCTTTTTTCCATCTACGTAACATTGCAAAAATCAGAAATTTTCTGTCCAAAAATGATGCAGAAAAATTAATCCATGCATTTGTTACTTCTAGGTTAGACTACTGCAATGCTCTATTTTCCGGCTACCCGGATAAAGCACTAAATAAACTTCAGTTAGTGCTAAATACGGCTGCTAGAATCCTGACTAGAACCAAGAAATTTGATCATATTACTCCAGTGCTAGCTTCCCTACACTGGCTTCCTGTTAAGGCAAGGGCTGATTTCAAGGTTTTACTGTTAACCTATAAAGCGTTACATGGGCTTGCTCCTACCTATCTTTCCGAGTTGGTCCTGCCGTACATACCAATACGTACGCTACGGTCACAAGACGCAGGCCTCCTAATTGTCCCTAGAATTTCTAAGCAAACAGCGGGAGGCAGGGCTTTCTCCTATAGATCTCCATTTTTATGGAACAGTCTGCCTACCCATGTGAGAGACGCAGACTCGGTCTCAACCTTTAAGTCTTTACTGAAGACTTATCTCTTCAGTAGGTCATATGATTGAGTGTAGTCTGGCCCAGGAGTGTGAAGGTGAACGGAAAGGCTGGAGCAACGAACAGCCCTTGCTGTCTCTGCCAGGCCGGTTCCCCTCTCCACTGGGGTTCTCTGCCTCTAACCCTGTTGCAGGGGCTGAGTCACTGGCTTGCTGGTGCTCTTTCATGCCGTCCCTGGGAGGGGTGCGTCACTTGAGTGGGTTGAGTTACTGACGTGATCTTCCTGTCTGGGTTGGCGCCCCCCCCTTGGTTTGTGCTGTGGTGGAGACCTCTGTGGGCTATACTCGGCCTTGTCTCAGGATTGTAAGTTGGTGGTTGGGGATATCCCTCTAGTGGTGCGGGGGCTGTGCTTTGGCGGAGTGGGTGGGGTTATATCCTTCCTGTTTGGCCCTGTCCGGGGGTTTCTTCGGATGGGGCCACAGTGTCTCCGGACCGCTCCTGTCTCAGCCTCCAGTATTTATGCTGCAGTAGTTTATGTGTCGGGGGGCTGGGGTTAGTTGGTTATACCTGGAGTACTTCTCCTGTCTTATCCAGTGTCCTGTGTGAATTTAAGTATGCTCTCTCTAATTCTCTCGTTCTCTCTTTCTCTCTGAGAACCTGAGCCCTAGGACCATACGTCAGGACTACCGGGCATGATGACACCTTGCTGTCCCCAGTCCGCCTGGCCTTGCTGCTATTCCAGTTTCAACTGTTCTGCCTGCGGCTACGAAACCCCTACCTGTCCCAGACCTGCTGTTTTCAACTCTTAATGATCGGCTATGAAAAGCCAACTGAGAGACCTGAGCCCTAGGACCATACGCCGGGACTACCGGCCGTGGTGACTCCTTGCTGTCCCCAGTCCGCCTGGCCTTGCTGCTATTCCAGTTTCAACTGTTCTGCCTGCGGTTATGGAACCCCTACCTGTCCCAGACCTGCTGTTTTCAACTCTTAATGATCGGCTATGAAAAGCCAACTGAGATTTATTCCTGATTATTATTTGACCATGCTTGTCACTTATGAACATTTTTGAACATCTTGGCATGGTTCTGTTATAATCTCCACCCGGCACAGCCAGAAGAGGACTGGCCACCCCTCATAGCCTGGTTCCTCTCTAGGTTTCTTCCTAGGTTTTGCCTTTCTAGGGAGTTTTTCCTAGCCACCGTGCTTCTACACCTGCATTACTAGCTGTTTGGGGTTTTAGGCTGGGTTTCTGTACAGCACTTCGAGATATTAGCTGATGTAAGAAGGGCTATATAAAATAAAATTGATTGATTGATTGATACAGTAACACAACAGTTACAGTAACACAACAGTTACACATCAGTTACAGTAACACATCAGTAACACATCAGTTACAGTAACACATCAGTTGCAGTAACACATCAGTTACAGTAACACATCAGTTACAGTAACACAACAGTTACAGTAACACAACAGTTACAGTAACACATCAGTAACACATCAGTAACACATCAGTTACAGTAACACAACAGTTACAGTAACACATCAGGTACAGTAACACATCAGTTACAGTAACACATCAGTTACAGTAACACAACAGTTACAGTAACACATCAGTTACAGTAACACATCAGTAACACATCAGTTACAGTAACACATCAGTTACAGTAACACATCAGTTACAGTAACACATCAGTTACAGTAACACAGCAGTTACAGTAACACAACAGTTACAGTAACACATCAGTTACAGTAACACATCAGTAACACATCAGTTACAGTAACACATCAGTTACAGTAACACAAGAGTTACAGTAACACAACAGTTACAGTAACACATCAGTAACACATCAGTTACAGTAACACATCAGTTACAGTAACACATCAGTTACAGTAACACAACAGTTACAGTAACACATCAGTAACACATCAGTTACAGTAACACATCAGTTACAGTAACACATCAGTTACAGTAACACAACAGTTACAGTAACACAACAGTTACAGTTACACATCAGTTACAGTAACACAACAGTTACAGTAACACAACAGTTACAGTAACACATCAGTTACAGTAACACAACAGTTACAGTAACACATCAGTTACAGTTACACATCAGTTACAGTAACACATCAGTTACAGTAACACAACAGTTACAGTAACACAACAGTTACAGTAACACAACAGTTACAGTAACACAACAGTTACAGTAACACAACAGTTACAGTAACACAACAGTTACAGTAACACATCAGTTACAGTTACACATCAGTTACAGTAACACAACAGTTACAGTAACACATCAGTAACACATCAGTAACACATCAGTTACAGTAACACATCAGTTACAGTAACACATCAGTTACAGTAACACAACAGTTAAAGTAACACATCAGTTACAGTAACACACCAGTTACAGTAACACAACAGTTACAGTAACACAACAGTTACAGTAACACATCAGTAACACATCAGTTACAGTAAAACATCAGTTACAGTAAAACATCAGTTACAGTAACACATCAGTTACAGTAACACATCAGTTAAAGTAACACATCAGTAACACATCAGTTACAACACATCAGTTACAGTAACACAACAGTTACAGTAACACAACAGTTACAGTAACACATCAGTTACAGTAACACATCAGTTACAGTAACACATCAGTTACAGTAACACATCAGTAACACATCATTTACAACACATCAGTTACAGTAACACAACAGTTACAGTATCACATCAGTAACACATCAGTTACAGTAACACAGCAGTTACAGTAACACATCAGTTACAGTAACACAACAGTTACAGTAACACATCAGTAACACATCAGTTACAATAACACATCAGTTACAGTAACACATCAGTTACAGTAACACATCAGTAACACATCAGTTACAGTAACACAGCAGTTACAGTAACACATCAGTTACAGTAACACAACAGTTACAGTAACACATCAGTAACACATCAGTAACACAACAGTTACAGTAACACAACAGTTACAGTAACACAACAGTTACACATCAGTTACAGTAACACATCAGTAACACATCAGTTACAGTAACACAACAGTTACAGTAACACAACAGTTACACATCAGTTACAGTAACACATCAGTAACATATCAGTTACAGTAACACATCAGTTACAGTAACACAACAGTTACAGTAACACAACAGTTACAGTAACACATCAGTAACACATCAGTAACACATCAGTTACAGTAACACATCAGTTACAGTAACACATCAGTTACAGTAACACAACAGTTACAGTTACACATCAGTTACAGTAACACAACAGTTACAGTAACACAACAGTTACAGTAACACATCAGTTACAGTAACACAACAGTTACAGTAACACATCAGTTACAGTTACACATCAGTTACAGTAACACATCAGTTACAGTAACACATCAGTTACAGTAACACAACAGTTACAGTAACACAACAGTTACAGTAACACAACAGTTACAGTAACACAACAGTTACAGTAACACATCAGTTACAGTAACACAACAGTTACAGTAACACATCAGTTACAGTTACACATCAGTTACAGTAACACAACAGTTACAGTAACACATCAGTAACACATCAGTAACACATCAGTTACAGTAACACATCAGTTACAGTAACACATCAGTTACAGTAACACAACAGTTACAGTAACACATCAGTTACAGTAACACACCAGTTACAGTAACACAACAGTTACAGTAACACAACAGTTACAGTAACACATCAGTAACACATCAGTTACAGTAAAACATCAGTTACAGTAAAACATCAGTTACAGTAACACATCAGTTACAGTAACACATCAGTTAAAGTAACACATCAGTAACACATCAGTTACAACACATCAGTTACAGTAACACAACAGTTACAGTAACACAACAGTTACAGTAACACATCAGTTACAGTAACACATCAGTTACAGTAACACATCAGTTACAGTAACACATCAGTAACACATCATTTACAACACATCAGTTACAGTAACACAACAGTTACAGTATCACATCAGTAACACATCAGTTACAGTAACACAGCAGTTACAGTAACACATCAGTTACAGTAACACAACAGTTACAGTAACACATCAGTAACACATCAGTTACAATAACACATCAGTTACAGTAACACATCAGTTACAGTAACACATCAGTAACACATCAGTTACAGTAACACAGCAGTTACAGTAACACATCAGTTAACAGTAACACAACAGTTACAGTAACACATCAGTAACACATCAGTAACACAACAGTTACAGTAACACAACAGTTACAGTAACACAACAGTTTTTTTTTTTTTTTTTTTTTTTTTTTTTTTTTTTTTTTTTTTTTTTTTTTTTTTTTGTTACACATCAGTTACAGTAACACATCAGTAACACATCATTACAGTAACACAACAGTTACAGTAACACAACAGTTACACATCAGTTACAGTAACACATCAGTAACATATCAGTTACAGTAACACATCAGTTACAGTAACACAACAGTTACAGTAACACAACAGTTACAGTAACACATCAGTAACACATCAGTAACACATCAGTTACAGTAACACATCAGTTACAGTAACACATCAGTTACAGTAACACATCAGTTACAGTAACACAGCAGTTACTGTAACACAACAGTTACAGTAACACATCAGTTACAGTAACACATCAGTAACACATCAGTTACAGTAACACATCAGTTACAGTAACACAACAGTTACAGTAACACATCAGTAACACATCAGTAACACATCAGTTACAGTAACACATCAGTTACAGTAACACATCAGTTACAGTAACACAACAGTTACAGTAACACATCAGTAACACATCAGTTACAACACATCAGTTACAGTAACACATCAGTTACAGTAACACATCAGTTACAGTAACACAACAGTTACAGTAACACAACAGTTACAGTTACACATCAATTACAGTAACACAACAGTTACAGTAACACATCAGTTACAGTAACACAACAGTTACAGTAACACATCAGTTACAGTAACACATCAGTTACAGTTACACATCAGTTACAGTAACACATCAGTTACAGTAACACAACAGTTACAGTAACACAACAGTTACAGTAACACATCAGTTACAGTAACACAACAGTTACAGTAACACATCAGTTACAGTAACACATCAGTTACAGGTAACACATCAGTTACAGTTACAAATCAGTTACCATAACACATCAGTTACAGTAACACAACAGTAACACATCAGTTACAGTAACACAGTTCACAGTTACAGTGAACACATCAGTAACACATCAGTTACAGTAAATCGATCAGTAACACATCAGTTACAGTAATCACATAAGTTACAGAAACAACATCATTAACCACATCAGTAACACACTCAGTTTACTAGTAGACAAATCAGTATACAGTAACACAACAGTTACAGTAACACATCAGTAACACATCGTTACAGTAACACCATCAGGTTACAGTAACACATCAGTTACAGTAACACATCAGTTACAGTAAACACATCAGTTACAGTAAGCACCAACAGTTACAGTAACACATCAGTAACACATCAGTAACACATCAGTTACAGTAACACATCAGTTACAGTAACACATCAGTACAAGTAACACAACTCAGTTACAGTAACACATCAGTTACAGTAACACATACAGTAAAGTTACAGTAACACATCAGTTTACAGTAACACATCAGTAACACATCAGTTACAGTAACACATCAGTTACAGTAACAACATCAGTTACAGTAACACATCAGTTACAGTAACACATCAGTTACAGTAACATCATTACAGTAACACATCAGTAACACATCAGTTACAGTAACACAACAGTTACAGTAACACATACAACAGTTACAGTAACACATCAGTTACAGTAACACATCATTTACAGTAACACATCAGTTACAGTAACACATCAGTAACACATCATTTACAGTACACATCAGTTACAGTAACACATCAGTTACAGTAACACTTCAGTACAGTACATCAGTACAGTAACACATCAGTTACAGTAACACATCAGTTACAGTAACACATCAGTTACAGTAACACATCATTTACAGTAACACATCAGTTACAGTAACACAGCAGTTACAGTAACACAACAGTTACAGTAACACATCAGTTACAGTAACACATCAGTAACACATCAGTTACAGTAACACATCAGTTACAGTAACACAACAGTTACAGTAACACAACAGTTACAGTAACACATCAGTAACACATCAGTTACAGTAACACATCAGTTACAGTAACACATCAGTTACAGTAACACAACAGTTACAGTAACACATCAGTAACACATCAGTTACAACACATCAGTTACAGTAACACATCAGTTACAGTAACACATCAGTTACAGTAACACAACAGTTACAGTAACACAACAGTTACAGTTACACATCAGTTACAGTAACACAACAGTTACAGTAACACAACAGTTACAGTAACACATCAGTTACAGTAACACAACAGTTACAGTAACACAACAGTTACAGTAACACATCAGTTACAGTAACACATCAGTTACAGTAACACATCAGTTACAGTTACACATCAGTTACAGTAACACATCAGTTACAGTAACACATCAGTAACACATCAGTTACAGTAACACAACAGTTACAGTAACACAACAGTTACACATCAGTTACAGTAACACATCAGTAACACATCAGTTACAGTAACACATCAGTTACAGTAACACATCAGTAACACATCAGTTACAACACATCAGTTACAGTAACACATCAGTTACAGTAACACAACAGTTACAGTTACACATCAGTTACAGTAACACAACAGTTACAGTAACACAACAGTTACAGTAACACATCAGTTACAGTAACACAACAGTTACAGTAACACAACAGTTACAGTAACACATCAGTTACAGTAACACATCAGTTACAGTTACACATCAGTTACAGTAACACATCAGTTACAGTAACACATCAGTAACACATCAGTTACAGTAACACAACAGTTACAGTAACACAACAGTTACACATCAGTTACAGTAACACATCAGTAACACATCAGTTACAGTAACACATCAGTTACAGTAACACATCAGTAACACATCAGTTACAGTTACACATCAGTTACAGTAACACAACAGTTACAGTAACACATCAGTAACACATCGGTTACAGTAACACATCGGTTACAGTAACACATCAGTTACAGTAACACATCAGTTACAGTAACACAACAGTTACAGTAACACAACAGTTACAGTAACACAACAGTTACAGTAACACATCAGTAACACATCAGTAACACATCAGTTACAGTAACACATCAGTTACAGTAACACAACAGTTAAAGTAACACAACAGTTACAGTAACACATCAGTAACACATCAGTAACACATCAGTTACAGTAACACATCAGTTACAGTAACACAACAGTTACAGTTACACATCAGTTACAGTAACACAACAGTTACAGTAACACAACAGTTACAGTAACACAACAGTTACAGTAACACATCAGTTACAGTAACACAACAGTTACAGTAACACAACAGTTACAGTTACACATCATTTACAGTAACACATCAGTTACAGTAACACATCAGTTACAGTAACACAACAGTTACAGTAACACAACAGTTACAGTTACACATCAGTTACAGTAACACAACAGTTACAGTAACACAACAGTTACAGTAACACATCAGTTACAGTAACACAACAGTTACAGTAACACATCAGTTACAGTTACACATCAGTTACAGTAACACAACAGTTACAGTAACACAACAGTTACAGTAACACAACAGTTACAGTAACACATCAGTTACAGTAACACATCAGTAACACATCAGTTACAGTAACACATCAGTTACAGTAACACATCAGTTACAGTAACACATCAGTAACACAACAGTTACAGTAACACATCAGTTACAGTAACACAACAGTTACAGTAACACATCAGTTACAGTTACACATCATTTACAGTAACACATCAGTTACAGTAACACATCAGTTACAGTAACACAACAGTTACAGTAACACAACAGTTACAGTAACACATCAATTACAGTAACACAACAGTTACAGTAACACAACAGTTACAGTAACACAACAGTTACAGTAACACAACAGTTACAGTTACACATCAGTTACAGTAACACAACAGTTACAGTAACACATCAGTAACACATCGGTAACACATCAGTTACAGTAACACATCAGTTACAGTAACACATCAGTTACAGTAACACATCAGTTACAGTAACACAGCAGTTACAGTAACACAACAGTTACAGTAACACATCAGTTACAGTAACACATCAGTAACACATCAGTTACAGTAACACATCAGTTACAGTAACACAACAGTTACAGTAACACAACAGTTACAGTAACACATCAGTAACACATCAGTTACAGTAACACATCAGTTACAGTAACACATCAGTTACAGTAACACAACAGTTACAGTAACACATCAGTAACACATCAGTTACAACACATCAGTTACAGTAACACATCAGTTACAGTAACACATCAGTTACAGTAACACAACAGTTACAGTAACACAACAGTTACAGTTACACATCAGTTACAGTAACACAACAGTTACAGTAACACAACAGTTACAGTAACACATCAGTTACAGTAACACAACAGTTACAGTAACACAACAGTTACAGTAACACATCAGTTACAGTAACACATCAGTTACAGTAACACATCAGTTACAGTTACACATCAGTTACAGTAACACATCAGTTACAGTAACACATCAGTAACACATCAGTTACAGTAACACAACAGTTACAGTAACACAACAGTTACACATCAGTTACAGTAACACATCAGTAACACATCAGTTACAGTAACACATCAGTTACAGTAACACATCAGTAACACATCAGTTACAACACATCAGTTACAGTAACACATCAGTTACAGTAACACAACAGTTACAGTTACACATCAGTTACAGTAACACAACAGTTACAGTAACACAACAGCTTACAGTAACACATCAGTTACAGGTAACACAACATGTTACAGTAACCACAACAGTTTACAGTAACACATCAGTTACAGTAACACATCAGTTACAGTTACACATCAGTTACAGTAACACATCAGTTACAGTAACACATCAGTAACACATCAGTTACAGTAACACAACAGTTACAGTAACACAACAGTTACACATCAGTTACAGTAACACATCAGTAACACATCAGTTACAGTAACACATCAGTTACAGTAACACATCAGTAACACATCAGTAACACATCAGTTACAGTTACACATCAGTTACAGTAACACAACAGTTACAGTAACACATCAGTAACACATCGGTTACAGTAACACATCGGTTACAGTAACACATCAGTTACAGTAACACATCAGTTACAGTAACACAACAGTTACAGTAACACAACAGTTACAGTAACACAACAGTTACAGTAACACATCAGTAACACATCAGTAACACATCAGTTACAGTAACACATCAGTTACAGTAACACAACAGTTAAAGTAACACAACAGTTACAGTAACACATCAGTAACACATCAGTAACACATCAGTTACAGTAACACATCAGTTACAGTAACACAACAGTTACAGTTACACATCAGTTACAGTAACACAACAGTTACAGTAACACAACAGTTACAGTAACACAACAGTTACAGTAACACATCAGTTACAGTAACACAACAGTTACAGTAACACATCAGTTACAGTTACACATCATTTACAGTAACACATCAGTTACAGTAACACATCAGTTAAAGTAACACAACAGTTACAGTAACACAACAGTTACAGTTACACATCAGTTACAGTAACACAACAGTTACAGTAACACAACAGTTACAGTAACACATCAGTTACAGTAACACAACAGTTACAGTAACACATCAGTTACAGTTACACATCAGTTACAGTAACACAACAGTTACAGTAACACAACAGTTACAGTAACACAACAGTTACAGTAACACATCAGTTACAGTAACACATCAGTAACACATCAGTTACAGTAACACATCAGTTACAGTAACACATCAGTTACAGTAACACATCAGTAACACAACAGTTACAGTAACACATCAGTTACAGTAACACAACAGTTACAGTAACACATCAGTTACAGTTACACATCATTTACAGTAACACATCAGTTACAGTAACACATCAGTTACAGTAACACAACAGTTACAGTAACACAACAGTTACAGTAACACATCAATTACAGTAACACAACAGTTACAGTAACACAACAGTTACAGTAACACAACAGTTACAGTAACACAACAGTTACAGTTACACATCAGTTACAGTAACACAACAGTTACAGTAACACATCAGTAACACATCGGTAACACATCAGTTACAGTAACACATCAGTTACAGTAACACAACAGTTACAGTAACACAACAGTTACAGTAACACATCAGTTACAGTAACACACCAGTTACAGTAACACATCAGTTACAGTAACACAACAGTTACAGTAACACAACAGTTACAGTAACACATCAGTAACACATCAGTTACAGTAACACATCAGTTACAGTAACACATCAGTTACAGTAACACATCAGTTACAGTAACACATCAGTAACACATCAGTTACAACACATCAGTTATAGTAACACAACAGTTACAGTAACACAACAGTTACAGTAACACATCAGTTACAGTAACACAACAGTTACAGTAACACATCAGTAACACATCATTTACAACACATCAGTTACAGTAGCACATCAGTTACAGTAACACATCAGTTACAGTAACACATCAGTAACACATCATTTACAACACATCAGTTACAGTAACACAACCGTTACAGTATCACATCAGTAACACATCAGTTACAGTAACACAGCAGTTACAGTAACACATCAGTTACAGTAACACAACAGTTACAGTAACACATCAGTAACACATCAGTTACAATAACACAGCAGTTACAGTAACACATCAGTTACAGTAACACATCAGTTACAGTAACACATCAGTAACACATCAGTTACAGTAACACAGCAGTTACAGTAACACATCAGTTACAGTAACACAACAGTTACAGTAACACATCAGTAACACATCAGTTACAGTAACACATCAGTTACAGTAACACAACAGTTACAGTAACACATCAGTTACAGTAACACATCAGTTACAACATATCAGTTACAGTAACACATCAGTTACAGTAACACATCAGTTACAGTAACACAACAGTTACAGTAACACATCAGTAACACATCAGTTACAACACATCAGTTACAGTAACACAACAGTTACAGTAACACATCAGTTACAGTAACACATCAGTTACAGTAACACATCAGTTACAGTAACACAACAGTTACAGTAACACATCAGTTACAGTAACACAACAGTTACAGTAACACATCAGTTACAGTAACACAACAGTTACAGTAAAACAACAGTTACAGTAACACAACAGTTACAGTAACACATCAGTTACAGTAACACATCAGTAACACATCAGTAACACATCAGTTACAGTAACACAACAGTTACAGTAACACATCAGTTACAGTTACACATCATTTACAGTAACACATCAGTTACAGTAACACATCAGTTAAAGTAACACAACAGTTACAGTAACACAACAGTTACAGTTACACATCAGTTACAGTAACACAACAGTTACAGTAACACAACAGTTACAGTAACACAACAGTTACAGTAACACATCAGTTACAGTTACACATCAGTTACAGTAACACAACAGTTACAGTAACACAACAGTTACAGTAACACAACAGTTACAGTAACACATCAGTTACAGTAACACATCAGTAACACATCAGTTACAGTAACACATCAGTTACAGTAACACATCAGTTACAGTAACACATCAGTAACACAACAGTTACAGTAACACATCAGTTACAGTAACACAACAGTTACAGTAACACATCAGTTACAGTTACACATCATTTACAGTAACACATCAGTTACAGTAACACATCAGTTACAGTAACACAACAGTTACAGTAACACAACAGTTACAGTAACACATCAATTACAGTAACACAACAGTTACAGTAACACAACAGTTACAGTAACACAACAGTTACAGTAACACAACAGTTACAGTTACACATCAGTTACAGTAACACAACAGTTACAGTAACACATCAGTAACACATCAGTAACACATCAGTTACAGTAACACATCAGTTACAGTAACACAACAGTTACAGTAACACATCAGTTACAGTAACACACCAGTTACAGTAACACATCAGTTACAGTAACACAACAGTTACAGTAACACAACAGTTACAGTAACACATCAGTAACACATCAGTTACAGTAACACATCAGTTACAGTAACACATCAGTTACAGTAACACATCAGTTACAGTAACACATCAGTAACACATCAGTTACAACACATCAGTTACAGTAACACAACAGTTACAGTAACACAACAGTTACAGTAGCACATCAGTTACAGTAACACATCAGTTACAGTAACACATCAGTAACACATCATTTACAACACATCAGTTACAGTAACACAACAGTTACAGTATCACATCAGTAACACATCAGTTACAGTAACACAGCAGTTACAGTAACACATCAGTTACAGTAACACAACAGTTACAGTAACACATCAGTAACACATCAGTTACAATAACACAGCAGTTACAGTAACACATCAGTTACAGTAACACATCAGTTACAGTAACACATCAGTAACACATCAGTTACAGTAACACAGCAGTTACAGTAACACATCAGTTACAGTAACACAACAGTTACAGTAACACATCAGTAACACATCAGTTACAGTAACACATCAGTTACAGTAACACAACAGTTACAGTAACACATCAGTTACAACACATCAGTTACAACACATCAGTTACAGTAACACATCAGTTACAGTAACACATCAGTTACAGTAACACAACAGTTACAGTAACACATCAGTAACACATCAGTTACAACACATCAGTTACAGTAACACAACAGTTACAGTAACACATCAGTTACAGTAACACATCAGTTACAGTAACACATCAGTTACAGTAACACATCAGTTACAGTAACACAACAGTTACAGTAACACATCAGTTACAGTAACACAACAGTTACAGTAACACATCAGTTACAGTAACACAACAGTTACAGTAAAACAACAGTTACAGTAACACAACAGTTACAGTAACACATCAGTTACAGTAACACATCAGTTACAGTAACACATCAGTTACAGTAACACATCAGTAACACATCAGTAACACATCAGTTACAGTAACACATCAGTTACAGTAACACATCAGTTACAGTAACACAACAGTTACAGTAACACATCAGTTGCAGTAACACATCAGTTACAGTAACACATCAGTTACAGTAACACATCAGTTACAGTAACACAACAGTTACAGTAACACATCAGTAACACATCAGTAACACATCAGTTACAGTAACACATCAGTTACAGTAACACATCAGTTACAGTAACACAACAGTTACAGTAACACATCAGTTGCAGTAACACATCAGTTACAGTAACACATCAGTTACAGTAACACATCAGTTACAGTAACACATCAGTTACAGTAACACAACAGTTACAGTAACACATCAGTAACACATCAGTTACAGTAACACATCAGTTACAGTAACACATCAGTTACAGTAACACATCAGTTACAGTAACACATCAGTAACACATCAGTTACAGTAACACAACAGTTACATCAATGTAATAATCAGGAAATGTGTTATCATTGTGTTATCCATGACATCTATGAGACAAACTGTCAGCCTGGCTCTGGCCCATGTGACACCATGCTAAACCATTGGCCAATTAAAGGACATTAGCAGCTAGTCGGGAGTCAGGACAAAAGATTGGCTTCCTGCCGGCCAGCCAGCTCCCTCTGGTTAATAGGCACCCGGCAGCGACCCAACCCATACCAGGCAGAGGAACATGGATATACACACCCACACACACCCTGGGTTTCTGGAAACCCAACGCACCCTAATCACCTCCAGCGCACCTGCACCTCATCATCTCATCACCAGCCCTATTTAGCCCTGGACTGTTCTGGATGATGTTGTGTGGGATTGTTTAGCTTCGTGTTGTTTACGCTATCGTTGTTATTTCTCTTTGTCATTGTTTAGTAAACCTTGACCTTGTTAATTCCTGCGTCTGCGTCCTGCCTCTTCGTATACTCAGTACGCGTCACAAATGTGGATCTGTACATGAGTCGCTCATCCATTGATTTGTCAATCATCAACTGTCATCATCAATGCTGTCCAAATAGCAGCTGGTTACGAAAGCACATACTGGGATGACTGGCTAGCTAACAGGTTGACTGGCTAGGTGGCTAGCTGGCTAACAGGTTGACTGGCTAGGTGGCTAGCTGGCTAACAGGTTGACTGACTAGGTGGCTAACTGGCTGGCTGGCTGACTGGCTAGGTGGCTAGCTGGCTGGCTGGTTGACTGGCTAGGTGGCTAGCTGGCTAACAGGTTGACTGGCTAGGTGGCTAGCTGGCTAACAGGTTGACTGGCTAGGTGGCTATTTGGCTAGCTAACAGGTTGAATTCCTAGGTGGCTAGGTGGCTGGCTGGTTGACTGGCTAGGTGGCTAGCTGGCTGGCTGGTTGACTGGCTGGGTGGCTAGCTGGCTGGCTGGTTGACTGGCTAGGTGGCTAGCTGGCTGGCTGGTTGACTGGCTGGGTGGCTAGCTGGCTGGCTGGTTGACTGGCTAGGTGGCTAGCTGGCTGGCTGGTTGACTGGCTGGGTGGCTAGCTGGCTGGCTGGTTGACTGGCTGGGTGGCTAGCTGGCTGGCTGGTTGACTGGCTAGGTGGCTAACTGGCTGGCTGGTTGACTGGTTAGGTGGCTAGCTGGCTGGTTGGTTGACTGGCTGGGTTGTTGACTAGCTGGGTGGCAAGCTGGCTGGCTGGTTGACTGGCTGGCTGGCAAGCTGTCTGGCTGGTTGACTGGCTGGGTTGTTGACTAGCTGGGTGGCTAGCTGGCTGGCTGGTTTACTGGCTGGGTGGCTTGCTGGTTGACTGGCTAGGTGGCTAGCTGGCTAACAGGTTGACTGGCTGGGTGGCTAGCTGGCTAACAGGTTGACTGGCTAGGTGGCTAGCTGGCTAACAGGTTGACTGGCTAGGTGGCTAGCTGGCTAACAGGTTGACTGGCTAGGTGGCTATTTGGCTAGCTAACAGGTTGAATGGCTAGGTGGCTAGGTGGCTGGCTGGTTGACTGGCTAGGTGGCTAGCTGGCTGGCTGGTTGACTGGCTGGGTGGCTAGCTGGCTGGCTGGTTGACTGGCTAGGTGGCTAGCTGGCTGGCTGGTTGACTGGTTGGGTGCCTAGCTGGCTGGCTGGTTGACTGGCTAGGTAGCTAGCTGGCTGGCTGGTTGACTGGCTAGGTGGCTAGCTGGCTGGCTGGTTGACTGGCTAGGTGGCTAGCTGGCTGGCTGGTTGACTGGCTAGGTGGCTAGCTGGCTGGCTGGTTGACTGGCTAGGTGGCTAGCTGGCTGGCTGGTTGACTGGCTGGGTTGTTGACTAGCTGGGTGGCAAGCTGGCTGGCTGGTTGACTGGCTGGGTGGCAAGCTGGCAGGCTAGTTGACTGGCTGGGTGGCAAGCTGACTGTCTGGCTGTACCATGCTTCATTTACAATGACATTCCCATATTTTCCTGTCGAACAAAACTCAACACTATGTCACTGGAACAATCTGCATTGTCTTAATAAAATATTTCTGAAAGACTAACTTCCAACATCCTCTCACAACATCCTCCAATCACAACGTCCCCTCCAAGTTTCAATTTAATCTGTATGATGATGAACAACAAATACTGAAGATTCTGATGGGAATTTACAGTGTGGTGGTGTGTGCCTGAGAGGCAGCGTGAGAGGCTGCTGGGTGCTAGCAGCATTGTGTCTGAGTGTGAAGAAACCCTGATGGAGCTTTCTTTAGCCTGGAGCTAATGAATATGCATGTAGTGGGAGGGGCAGGGGGAGCAGACAGACCCAGCTGTATGGGGATCAATGGAACCCTGCAGGAGAAATCAGACTCAACACAGAACACACACCCTCGCACACACACACACGCGTGAACACACACACGCTCGCACACACACACACGCGCACACACACACCCTCGCACACACACACACCCTCGCACACACACACGCGCACACACACACGCGCACACACTAGGGCTGTCCCAACAAAAAATATATATATTGGTCGACCAAGAGTTGTCTTTTTTTCGACCAATCGATTGGTCTAACTTTTTCTATGTGTATTTTTTCATATATAGACACATCCTATGTGTTTTAATAAAATCAACTATATCTACTGAGCTTGTCTGATGCTTTAAGCATGCTGTTTGATTAAATAATTAAGACACACAAATGACTCAAGAGGGAGCCCGAGATCAAGATAGCCAGATTCTGCCATTACGCTCCTGAAGTTGCCGGTAATAGGCTACACCAGCGGTCGGCAACCTTTTCCATTTGGAGTGCCAATTTATTCTTACCATTTCTACCGATCTGCGTGCCAATTATTTTTATTTTATTTTATTTTTTTAGTCATTTAGCAGACGCTCTTATCCGGAGCAACTTACAGTTAGTGAGAGCATACATTATTATATATTTTTTTTTAAATCATACTGGCCCCCCGTGGGAAACGAACCCACAACCCTGGCGTTGCAAACGCCATGCTCTACCAACTGAGCTACATCCCTGCCAGCCATTCCCTCCCCTACCCTGGACGACACTGGGCCAATTGTGCGCCGCCCCATGGGTCTCCCGGTCACGGCCGGCTACGACAGAGCCTGGATTCGAACCAGGATCTCTAGTGGCACAGCTAGCACTGCGATGCAGCGCCTTAGACCACTGCGCCACTCGGGAGGCGGATTATGATTTTCATATGCACATTTTCATGGAACAGTTTAATTTAATTTATAATAGTCTTTGTAGGTCTATCATTGTCATTTGGTTAATCTAAATTCTATCTAAATCTAAATGAAAATGATACAAATCTAAAAGTAACTTCTAGTGCCATTGCCAACTACAGTGCATTAGGAAAGTATTCAGACCCCTTGACTTTTTCCACATTTTGTTACATTACAGCATTATTCTAAAATGTATTAAATTGTTTATTTTCCTCATCAATCTACACACAATACCCCACAATGGCAAAGCAAAAACTGCTTTTTAGAAATGTATGCAAAAAAAGTAAACAAAATGAAAATCAAATTTTATTTTGTCACACACGCCGAATACAACAGGTGTAGACCTTACAGTGAAATGCTTACTTACAAGCCCTTAACCAACAATGTAGTTTTGAGAAAGAAGACCAAAAAATGTTTTTGAAATAAAAGTAACAAATAATTAAAGAGCAGCAGTAAAATAACAATAGTGAGGCTATATACAGAAGGTACCGCTACCGAGTCAATGTGCGGGGGCACTGGTTAGTCGAGGTAATTTAGGTAATATGTACATGTAGGTAGAGTTATTAAAGTGACTATGCATAGATAATAAACAGAGATGCAAATAGTCTGGGTAGCCATTTGATTAGATGTTCAGGAGTCTTATGGCTTGGGGGTAGATGCTGTTTAGAAGCCTCTTGGACCTAGACTTGGCACTCCGGTACTGCTTGCTGTGCGGTAGCAGAGAGAACAGTCTATGATTAGGGTGGCTGGAGTCTTTGACAATTTTTAGAGCCTTCCTCTGACACCGCCTGGTATAGAGGTCCTGGATGGCAGGAAGCTTGGCCCCAGTGATGTACTGGGACATATGCACTACCCTCTGTAGTGCCTTGCGGTCGGATGCCGAGCAGTTGCCATACCAGGCAATGATGCAACCAGTCAGGATGCTCTCGATGGTGCAGCTGTAGAACCTTTTGAGGATCTGAGGACCCATGCCAAATCTTTTCAGTCTCCTGAGGGGGAATAGGTTTTGTCGTGCCCTCTTCACGACTGTCTTGGTGTGCTTGGACCATGTTAGTTTGTTGGTGATGTGGACACCAAGGAACTTGACGCTCTCAACCTATTCAGACCCTTCAGACCCTTTCCTCAGTACTTTGTTGAAGCACCTTTGGCAGCGATTACAGCCTGGAGTCTTCTTGGTTATGACGCTACAAGCTTGGTACACCTGTATTTGGGGAGTTTCTCCCATTCTTCTCTGCAGATCCTCTCAAGCTCTGTCAGGTTGGATGGGGAGCATCGCTGCACAGCTATTTTCAGGTCTCTCCAGAGATGTTTGATCGGGTTCAAGTTCGGGCTCTGGCTGGGCCACTCAAGGACATTCAGAGACTTGTCCCGAAGCCACTCCTGTGTTGTCTTGGCTGTGTGCTTAGGGTCGTTGTCCTGTTGGAAGGTGAACCTTCACCCCAGTCTGAGGTCCTGAGCGCTCTGGAGCAGGTTTTCATCAAGGATCTGTCTGTACTTTGCGCCGTTCCTCTTTCCCTCGATCCTGACTAGTCTCCCTGCCGCTGAAAAAACATCCCCACAGTATGATGCTGCCACCACCATGCTTCACCGCAGGGTGCCAGGTTTCCTCCAGACGTGACACTTGGCATTCAGGTCAAAGAGTTCAATCTTGGTTTCATCAGACCAGAGAATCTTGTTTCTCATGGTCTGAGATTCCTTTAGGTGTCTTTTGGCAAATTCCAAGTGGGCTGTCATGTGCCTTTTACTGAGGAGTGGCTTCCATCTGGCCACTCTACCATAAAAGCCTGATTGGTGAAGTTCTGCAGAGATGGTTGTCCTTCTGGAAGGTTCTCCCATCTCCACAGAGGAACTCTGGAGCTCTGTCAGAGTGACCATCGGGTTCTTGGTCACCTCCAATGTCCAATCAATTGAATTACCACAGGTGGACTCCAATCAAGTTGTAGAAACATCTCGAGGTTGATCAATGGAAATAGGATGCACCTGAGCTCAATTTCAAGTCTCATAGCAAAGGGTCAGAACACTTATGTAAATAAGGTATTTCTGTTCTTTATTTTTAATACATTTGCTAAAATGTCTAAAAACCTGTTTTTGCTTCGTCATTATGGGGTATTGTGTGTAGATTGATGAGGAAAAAAACCAATTGAATCCATTTTAGAATAAGGCTGTAACGTAACAAAATGTGGAAGAAGTCAAGGGGTCTGAATACTTTCCGAATACACTGTACTTCCCTATCAAATCTAAAAATATCAAGCAGACAACCTAAGAAAATTAACAACAACGATAAATGGTTTGATGAAGAATGCAAAAACCTAAGAAAGAAATTGAGAAACCTTTCCAACCAAAAAACACAGAGACCCATAAAACCTGAGCTTACGCCTTCACTATGGTGAATCACTAAAACAACACAGAAATAGACTACGGAAAAAGAAGGAACATTCATATGAGGGATAAATTCACCCAGCTGGAGATTGAGCTGGTAGAGCTGACAGACCCCTCAACAACAACCCCTCAACCAGACCCGGACAGATGAAGAGGAAGAGAGAAGTGTCCAAACTCTGGACTGTGGTGAAAAAACTCCCAACAGGAGAGAAAAAACAGCCCAGCTGAAAGAGGAGGGGCAAAAGCTGAGATGCGACAATGAACAACTTATGAGAGAGCTGGCCATCCCCCAAGAGAAGCCAACAGAACAACCGTCTACAGACCCCGACTACAGGCAGGACAGACAAGATAGGACCCACCAACCCATCAGCCCCCCTCCTAGCACCCCTGTCAGCCCCCCTGATAGCCCACATGACAACCCCCACACACCCACTGACAATACACACAAGCCACAGATTGTACTCCTTACACAAAAACCCAGAGATTGTGCTCCTAATAGACTCAAATTGGAAATACATGAATGAGAATACAGTTTTTCCCCAAACGCAAAGTGGCTAAACTCTGGTGCCCAAACACTAGTCATTAGGCGTGCCCTGGAGCTGCTGTCAGAGGACAGACTAGGGTCCAAACACTAGGCCCTGGAGCTGCTGTCAGAGGACAGACTAGGGTCCAAACACTAGGCCCTGGAGCTGCTGTCAGAGGACAGACTAGGGTCCCCCAGCCACATCATAATACACACAGGTACAAACGACCTGAGAGCCCAGCAGGGAAGGGTGTGATTGAAGCACTCAAGGGAGTGATTGAAAAAGCTTCTTCCACACACATGATCTCCACCCTGCTGCCATGAAAATACTTTCATCCTACCACCATACAGCGGGTGAATGGAAGCATTTCCTGTGACTGTGATTCGAAACCCTAATGTCTACCTGGCCCACCACCCCACCATGGATTTGAACAGCCTTTAGGACCAGGTCCACCTCTACAAGACCACGGTCCCAACCAGCCAGGACCCTGAAATACATCGCACTCAACCGCAGCCTCAGCACCTCACACAGGAGCAACAGAGCAATGAGCACCCCGCCCAGACCTGCGAGACTCCCTCACAGACCTACCAGACTCCCTCACAGACCTACCAGATTCCCTCACAGACCTACCAGACTCCCTCACAGACCTACCAGACATCCTCCCAGACATCCTCCCAGACCTACCAGTCTCCCTCACAGACCTACCAGACATCCTCCCAGACCTACCAGACATCCTCCCAGACCTACCAGACTCCCTCACAGACCTACCAGACTCCCTCACAGACCTACCAGACTCCCTCACAGACCTACCAGACTCCCTCACAGACCTACCAGACTCCCTCACAGACCTACCAGACATCCTCCCAGACCTACCAGACTCCCTCACAGACCTACCAGACTCCCTCACAGACCTACCAGACTCCCTCACAGACCTACCAGACATCCTCCCAGACCTACCAGACATCCTCCCAGACCTACCAGACATCCTCCCAGACCTACCAGACTCCCTCACAGACCTACCAGACTCCCTCACAGACCTACCAGACTCCCTCACAGACCTACCAGAATCCCTTACAGACCTGCGAGACTCCCTCACAGACCTACCAGACATCCTCCCAGACCTACCAGACTCCCTCACAGACCTACCAGACTCCCTCACAGACCTACCAGACTCCCTCACAGACCTACCAGACATCCTCCCAGACCTACCAGACATCCTCCCAGACCTACCAGACATCCTCCCAGACTCCCTCACAGACCTACCAGACTCCCTCACAGACCTACCAGAATCCCTTACAGACCTGCGAGACTCCCTCACAGACCTACCAGACATCCTCCCAGACCTACCAGACTCCCTCACAGACCTACCAGACTCCCTCACAGACCTACCAGACTCCCTCACAGACCTACCAGACATCCTCCCAGACCTACCAGACATCCTTACAGACCTATCAGACTCCCTCACAGACCTACCAGACATCCTCACAGACCTACCAGAATCCCTTACAGACCTACCAGACATCCTCACAGACCTACCAGACTCCCTCACAGACCTACCAGACTCCCTCACAGACCTACCAGACTCCCTCACAGACCTACCAGACCTACCAGACTCCCTCACAGACCTACCAGACCTACCAGACTCCCTCACAGACCTACCAGACATCCTCCCAGACCTACCAGACTCCCTCACAGACCTACCAGACATCTTCACAGACCTACCAGACTCCCTCACAGACCTACCAGACTCCCTCACAGACCTACCAGACTCCCTCACAGACCTACCAGACTCCCTCACAGACCTACCAGACCTACCAGACTCCCTCACAGACCTACCAGACTCCCTCACAGACCTACCAGAATCCCTCACAGACTTACCAGACTCCCTCACAGACCTACCAGACATCCTTACAGACCTACCAGACTCCCTCACAGACCTACCAGACTCCCTCACAGATCTGCGAGACTCCCCTCCAGGAGTCTATTATCACCGACCTTAATAGAGAGTCTCTCAGAGTGTTCACAGTCAGCCAACTGACTGCAAAAGCACAATCTACTTGAACAGAGCAATACTCAACCATGAAGCATTGAAGCTGAACGAACTGCATGCTGTTAAGAAATGCTCGCCTGTATCTTTGTAGTGACTAGGTAGTGACCCCTTGACTTTTTCCACATTTTGTTGTGTTACAGCCTGAATTAAAAATGTATTAAATTGAGATTTTGTGTCACTGACACACAATACCCCATAATTTGATTGCGGACATTACCATGTGTAGGGTGCAGTCTTTCGGATGGGACGTTAAAACGGTGTCCTGACTCTCTGTGGTCACTAAAGATCCTATGGCACTTATCGTAAGAGTAGGGGTGTTAACCCCCGGTGTCCTGGCTAAATTCCCAATCTGGCCCTCATACCATCATGGCCACCTAATCATCCCCAGCTTTCAATTGGCTCATTCATCTCCCCTGTAACTATTTCCCAGGTCGTTGCTGTACATGAGAAGGTGTACTCAGTCAACTGAACTGGTAAAATAAAGAAAAATAAATGTCAAAGTTAAATGATGTTTTTTTTTTTTTTTTTTTTTTAACAAATTAATTAAAAATGAAAAGCTGAAATGTCTTGAGTCAATAAGGATTCAACCTCTTTGTTATGGCAAGCCTAAATAAGTTCAGGAGTAATAATGTGCTTAACAAGTCAAATAATAAGGACTCACTCTGCTGCAATAATAGTTTATAACATGATTTCTGAATGACTTCCTCATCTCTGTACAATTATCTGTAAGGTCCCTCAGTCAAGCAGTGAATTTCAAACACAGATTCAACCACAAAGACCAGGGAGGTTTTCCAATGCCTCGCAAAGAAGGGCACCTATCGGTAGATAGTTGGAATAAAAATAAAAAAGCAGAAATTGAATATCCCTTTGAGCATGGTGAAGTTATTATGACACTTTGGATGGTGTATCAATACACCCAGTCAGTTACAGTTTTGACTTAAATCGTCTTGAAACTCGCTGTCTACCAATGATCAACAATCAACTTGACAGAGCTTGAAGGATTAAAAAAATAATAATGTGCAAACATTGTACAATCCAGGTGTGGCAAAGCTCTTAGAGACGTACCCAGAAAGACTCACAGCTGTAATCGCTGCCAAAGGTGACTCAGGGGTGAGAATACTTCAGTCTGGTTTTAGACCCCATCCATCAAACAGTGCCTTGGAAAAGTATTCTTCCCCCTTGGCGTTTTTCCTATTTTGTTGCATTACAACCTGTAATTTAAATGGATTTTTCTTTCGATTTCATGTAATGGACATACACAAAATAGTCCAAATTGGTGAAGTGAAATGAAAAAAATAACTTGTTTCAAAAAAATTCAAAAGAAATAAATAACGGAAAAGTGGTGTGTGCATATGGATTCCCCCCCTTCGCTATGAAGCCCCTAAAGAAGATCTGGTGCAACCAATTACCTTCAGAAGTCACATAATTAGTTAAATAAAGTCCACCTGTGTACAATCTAAGTGTCACATGATCTCAGTATATATACACCTGTTCTGAAAGGCCCCAGAGTCTGCAACACCACTAAGCAAGGGGCACCACCAAGCAAGTGGCACCATGAAGACCAAGGAGCTCTCCAAACAGGTCAGGGACAACGTTGTGGAGAAGTACAGATCAGGGTTGGGTTATAAAAAAATATCAGAAACTTTGAACATCCCACGGAGCACCATTAAATCCATTATTAAAAAATAATATGGCACCACAACAAACCTGCCAAGAGAGGGCCGCCCACCAAAACTCACGGACCAGGAAAGGAGGGCATTAATCAGAGAGGCAACAAAGAGACCAAAGATAACCCTTAAGGAGATGCAAAGCTCCACAGCGGAGATTGGAGTATCTGTCCGTAGGACCACTTTAAGCCGTACACTCCACAGAGCTGGGATTTACGGAAGAGTGGCCAGAAAAAAGCCATTGCTTAAAGAAAAAAATAAGCAAACACATTTGGTGTTCGCCAAAAGGCATGTGGGAGACTCCCCAAACATATGGAAGAAGGTACTCTGGTCAGATGAGACTCAAATTGAGCTTTTTGGCCATCAAGGAATACGCTATGTCTGGCGCAAACCCAACACCTCTCATCACCCTGAGAACACCATCCCCACAGTGAAGCATGGTGGTGGCAGCATCATGCTGTGGGGATGTTTTTCATCAGCAGGGACTGGGAAACTGGATCAGAATTGAAGGAATGATGGATGTAGCTCAGTTGGTAGAGCATGGCGTTTGCAACGCCAGGGTTGTGGGTTCGATTCCCACGGGGGGGCTAGTATGAAAACAAATATTTAAAAAATGTATGCGCTCACTAACTGTAAGTCGCTCTGGATAAGAGCGTCTGCTAAATTACTAAAATGTAAATGTTATCTGTCGGAAAGATATCATTTTTACATTTACATTTTAGTAGACGCTCTTATCCAGAGCGACTTCATTTAAAAAAAAATACTGGCCCCCCGTGGGAATCGAACCCACAACCCTGGCACGAGCCACTAGGCTTTATGGGATATATGCTTTGACTGTTGTGAAATTGTTAGATATTACTTGTTAGATATTTCTGCACTGTCGGAGCTAGAAGCACAAGCATTTCGCTACACCCGCTATAACATCTGCTAAACACGTGTATGTGATAAATACAATTTGATTTGATTTGATTTGGAAACACCATGTCAACTTCCACTGCTATGCGGACGACACACAGCTGTACATTTTGATGAAATGGTGAATCCCCCAAATTTCCTACCCTGGAAGCCTGTGTTTCAGACATAAGGAAGTGGATGGCAGCAAATGTTTTACTTTTAAACTCAGACAAAACAGAGATGCTAGTTCTAGGTCCCAAGAAACAAAGAGATCTGCTGTTTTATCTAACAATTAATCTTGATGGTTGTACAGTCGTCTCAAATAAAACTGTGAAGGACCTCTGCGTTACTCTGGACCCTGATCTCTCTTTTGACAAATATATCAAGAATATTTCAAGGACAGCTTTTTTCCATCTTCGTAACATTGCACAAATCTGAAACTCTTTGTCCAAAAATGATGCAGAAAAGCTAATCCATGCTTTTGTCACTTCTAGATTTGACTACTGCAATCCTCTACTCTCCGGCTACCCAGATAAAGCACTAAATAAACTTCAGTTAGTGCTAAACACGGTTGCTAGAATCCTGACTAGAACCATGTGATCATATTACTCCAGTGCTAGCCTCTTTCCACTGGCTTCCTGTTAAGGCTAGGGCTGATTTCAAGGTTTTACTGCTAACCTACAAAGCATTACATGGGCTTGCTCCTACCTATCTCTCCGATTTGGTCCTACCGTACATACCTACACGTACGCTACGGTCACAAGACGAGGCCTCCTTATTGGCCCTAGAATTTCTAATCAAACAGCTGGAGGCAGGGCTTTCTCCTATAGAGCTCCATTTTTATGGATTGGTCTGCCTATCCATGAGAGACGCAGACTCGGTCTCGACTTTTAAGTCTTTACTGAAGACTCATCTCTTTAGTAGGTCCAATTATTGAGTGTAGTCTGGCCCAGGGGTGCGAAGGTGAACGGCAAGGCACTGGAGCGACGAACCGCCCTTGCTGTCTCTGCCTGGCCGGCTCCCCTCTCTCCACTGGGATTCTCTGCCTCTGTCCCTATTACGGGGGCTGAGTCACTGGCTTACTAGTGCTCTTCCATGGCGTCCCTAGGAGGGGTGCATAACTTGAGTGGGTTGAGTCACTG
>CM062476.1:1198794-1338794 GCA_031479575.1 Coregonus ussuriensis | reverse complement strand
CTATATATCTACTGTAGGTGGAGCCTGTTACATACTGAAACTATCTATCTACTGTAGGTGGGGCCTGTTACATACTGAAACAATCTCACTGTAGGTGGAGCCTGTTACATACTGAAACTAAGCTATTACTGTAGGGGATGGTGCCTGTTACATACTGAAACTATCTATCTACTGTAGGTGGAGCACTGTTACATAACTGAAACTATCTATCTACTGTAGGGTGGAGCCTGTTACATACTGAAACTATCTATCTACTGTAGGTGGAGCCTGTTACATAACTGAAAACTATCTATCTACTGTAGGTGGGGGCCTGTTACATACTGAAACTATATACTGTAGGTGGAGCCTGTTTACATACTGAAAACTATCTACTGTAGGTGGAGCCTGTTACATACTGAAAACTATCTATCTACTGTAGGTGGAGCCTGTTACATACTGGAAACTATCTACTGTAGGTGGGCCTGTTACATACTGAAACTATCTATCTTTCTACTGTAGGTGGAGCCTGTTACATTACTGAAACTATCTACTGTAGGTGGAGCCTGTTACTACTGAAAAACTATCTATCTACTGTAGGTGGAGCCTGTTACATACTGAAACTATCTACTGTAGGTGGAGCCTGTTACATACTGAAACTATCTACTGTAGGTGGAGCCTGTTACATACTGAAACTATCAACTAGGGGAGCATCTACTGTAGGTGGGGCCTGTTTCTTTTTTTTTTTTTTTTTTTTTTACATACTGAAACTATCTACTGTAGGTGGAGCCTGTTACATAACTGAAACTATCTTACTGTAGGGTGGAGCCTGTTACATACTGAAACTATCTATCTACTGTAGGTGGAGCCTGTTACATACTGAAACTATCTACTGTAGGTGGGGCCTGTTACATACTGAAAACTATCTATCTACTGTAGGTGGAGCCTGTTACATACTGAAACTATCTATCTACTGTAGGTGGGGCCTGTTTACATACTGAAACTATCTACTGTAGGTGGCGCCTGTTACATACTGAAACTATCTACTGTAGGTGGGCCTGTTACAATACCCTGAAAACTATCTACTTAGTGGACCTGTTACAAACTGACTTCTACTGAGTGGAGCCTGTTACATAACTGTGACTATCTACTTAGTGACCTGTACAAAACTATACTATCTACTGTAGGTGGGGCCTGTTACATTACTGGAAACTATCTACTGTAGGTGGAGTCCTGATTACATACTGGAAACTATCTACTGTAGGTGGGGCCTGTTACATATCTGAAACTATCTATCTAGGGTGGGGCCTGTTACATACTGAAACTATCTTCTACTGTAGGTGGAGCCTGTTACATACTGAACTATCTACTACTGTAGGTGGAGGCCTGTTACATACTGAAACTATCTATCTACTGTAGGTGGGAGCCTGTTACATACTGAAACTATCTATCTACTGTAGGTGGAGCCTGTTACATACTGAAAACTATCTCTACTGTAGGTGGGGCCTGTTACATACTGAAAACTATCTACTGTAGGTGGGAGCCTTGTTACATACTGAAACTATCTACTGTAGGTGGAGCCTGTTACATACTGAAACTATCTATCTGTAGGTGGAGCCTGTTACATACTGAAACTATCTAACTGTAGGTGGAGCCTGTTACATACTGAAACTATCTATCACTGTAGGTGGAGCCTGTTACATACTGAAACTATCTATACTGTAGGTGGAGCCATGTTACATACTGAAACTATCTATCTACTGTAGGTGGAGGCCTGTTACATACTGAAACTATCTACTGTAGGTGGAGCCTGTTACATACTGAAACTATCTACTGTAGGTGGGGCCTGTTACATACTGAAACTATCTACTGTAGGTGGAGCCTGTTACATACTGAAAATTCTATCTACTGTAGGTGGAGCCTGTTACATACTGAAAACTATCTACTGTAGGTGGGGCCTGTTACATACTGAAACTATCTACTGTAGGTGGAGCCTGTTACATACTGAAACTATCTACTGTAGGTGGAGCCTGTTACATACTGAAACTATCTACTGTAGGTGGAGCCTCGTTACATACTGAAACTATCTATTACTGTAGGTGGAGCCTGTTACATACTGAAAATCTATCTACTGTAGGTGGAGCCTGTTACATACTGAAACTATCTATCTACTGTAGGTGGAGCCTGTTACATACTGAAACTACTATCTACTGCTAGGTGGAGCCTGTTACATACTGAAACTATCTACTGTAGGTGGAGCCTGTTACATACTGAAACTATCTACTGTAGGTGGAGCCTGTTACATACTGAAAACTATCTATCTACTGTAGGTGGAGCCTGTTACATACTGAAACTATCTATCTACTGTAGGTGGAGCCTGTTACATACTGAAACTATCTATCTACTGTAGGTGGAGCCTGTTACAAAAAAAATACTGAAACTATCTATCTACTGTAGGTGGAGCTGTTACATACTGAAAAACTATCTATCTACTGTAAGGTGGGGCCTGTTACATACTGAAACTATCTACTGTAGGTGGAGCCTGTTACATACTGAAACTATCTACTGTAGGTGGAGCCTGTTACATACTGAAACTATCTATCTACTGTAGGTGGAGCCTGTTACATACTGAAACTATCTACTGTAGGTGGGGCCTGTTACATACTGAAACTATCTATCTACTGTAGGTGGAGCCTGTTACATACTGAAACTATCTATCTACTGTAGGTGGGGCCTGTTACATACTGAAACTATCTACTGTAGGTGGGGCCTGTTACATCCTGAAACTAACTATCTACTGTAGGTGGAGCCTGTTACATACTGAAACTATCTACTGTAGGTGGAGCCTGTTACATACTGAAACTATCTATCTACTGTAGGTGGAGCCTGTTACATACTGAAACTATCTATCTTCTGTAGGTGGAGCCTGTTACATACTGAAACTATCTACTGTAGGTGGAGCCTGTTACATACTGACACTATCTATCTACTGTAGGTGGAGCCTGTTACATACTGAAACTATCTATCTACTGTAGGTGGAGCCTGTTACATACTGAAACTATCTACCTGTAGGTGGAGCCTGTTACATACTGAAACTATCTCTACTGTAGGTGGAGGCCTGTTACATACTGAAACTATCTATCTACTGTAGGTGGAGCCTGTTACATACTGAAACTATATCTACTGTAGGTGGAGCCTGTTACATACTGAAACTATCTACTATCTACTGTAGGTGGAGCCTGGTTACATACTGAAACTATCTACTGTAGGTGGAGCCTGTTTACATTACTGAATCTATCTATGTAGGTGGGGCCTGTTACATACTGAAAACTATCTACTGTAGGTGGAGCCTGTTACATACTGAAACTATCTACTGTTTTAGGTGGGGCCTTCCTGTTACATACTGAAACTATCTACTGTAGGTGGAGCCTGTTACATACTGAAACTATCTACTGTAGGTGGAGCCTGTTACATACTGAAACTATCTACTGTAGGTGGGGCCTGTTACATACTGAAACTATCTACTGTAGGTGGGGCCTGTTACATACTGAAACTATCTATCTACTGTAGGTGGAGCCTGTCACATACTGAAACTATCTACTGTAGGTGGGGCCTGTTACATACTGAAACTATTACTGTAGGTGGGGCCTGTTACATACTGAAACTATTTCTACTGTAGGTGGGGCCTGTTACATACTGAAACTATCTACTGTAGGTGGAGCCTGTTACATACTGAAACTATCTATCTACTGTAGGTGGAGCCTGTTACATACTGAAACTATCTATCTACTGTAGGTGGAGCCTGTTACATACTGAAAACTATCTACTGTAGGTGGAGCCTGTTACATACTGAAACTATCTATCTACTGTAGGTGGAGCCTGTTACATACTGAAACTATCTATCTACTGTAGGTGGAGCCTGTTACATACTGAAACTATCTACTGTAGGTGGAGCCTGTTACATACTGAAAACTATCTATCTACTGTAGGTGGAGCCTGTTACATACTGAAACTATCTATCTACTGTAGGTGGAGCCTGTTACATACTGAACTACTATCTACTGTAGGTGGGGCCTGTTACATACTGAACTACTATCTACTGTAGGTGGAGCCTGTTACATACTGAAACTATCTATCTACTGTAGGTGGAGCCTGTTACATACTGAAACTATCTACTGTAGGTGGAGCCTGTTACATACTGAAACACTATCTACTGTAGGTGGAGCCTGTTACATACTGAAACTATCTATCTACTGTAGGTGGAGCCTGTTACATACTGAAACTATCTATCTACTGTAGGTGGAGCCTGTTACATACTGAAACTATCTATCTACTGTAGGTGGAGCCTGTTACATACTGAAACTATCTATCTACTGTAGGGTGGAGCCTGTTACATACTGAAACTATCTACTGTAGGTGGAGCCTGTTACATACTGAAACTATCTATCTACTGTAGGTGGAGCCTGTTACATACTGAAACTATCTACTGTAGGTGGGAGCCTGTTACATACTGAAACTATCTACTGTAGGTGGAGCCTGTTACATACTGAAACTATCTACTGTAGGTGGAGCCTGTTACATACTGAAACTATCTATCTACTGTAGGTGGAGCCTGTTACATACTGAAACTATCTATCTACTGTAGGTGGAGCCTGTTACATACTGAAACTATCTACTGTAGGTGGAGCCTGTTACATACTGAAACTATCTATCTACTGTAGGTGGAGCCTGTTACATACTGAAACTATCTACTGTAGGTGGAGCCTGTTACATACTGAAACTATCTACTGTAGGTGGGGCCTGTCACATACTGAAACTATATATCTACTGTAGGTGGAGCCTGTTACATACTGAAACTATATATCTACTGTAGGTGGGGCCTGTCACATACTGAAACTATATATCTACTGTAGGTGGGGCCTGTTACATACTGAAACTATATATCTACTGTAGGTGGAGCCTGTTACATACTGAAACTATCTACTGTAGGTGGAGCCTGTTACATACTGAAACTATATATCTACTGTAGGTGGAGCCTGTTACATACTGAAACTATCTACTGTAGGTGGAGCCTGTTACATACTGAAACTATCTACTGTAGGTGGAGCCTGTTACATACTGAAACTATCTATCTACTGTAGGTGGAGCCTGTTACATACTGAAACTATCTACCGTAGGTGGAGCCTGTTACATACTGAAACTATCTACCGTAGGTGGAGCCTGTTACATACTGAAACTATCTATCTACTGTAGGTGGAGCCTGTTACATACTGAAACTATCTACCGTAGGTGGAGCCTGTTACATACTGAAACTATCTATCTATCTACTGTAGGTGGGGCCTGTTACATACTGAAACTATCTATCTACTGTAGGTGGAGCCTGTTACATACTGAAACTATCTACCGTAGGTGGAGCCTGTTACATACTGAAACTATCTATCTATCTACTGTAGGTGGAGCCTGTTACATACTGAAACTATCTACTGTAGGTGGAGCCTGTTACATACTGAAACTATCTACCGTAGGTGGAGCCTGTTACCATACTGAACTATCTATCTATCTACTGTAGGTGGAGCCTGTTACATACTGAAACTATCTACTGTAGGTGGAGCCTGTTACATACTGAAACTATCTATCTACTGTAGGTGGAGCCTGTTACATACTGAAACTATCTACTGTAGGTGGGGCCTGTTACATACTGAAACTATCTACTGTAGGTGGAGCCTGTTACATACTGAAACTATCTATCTACTGTAGGTGGAGCCTGTTACATACTGAAACTATCTATCTACTGTAGGTGGGGCCTGTTACATACTGAAACTATCTATCTACTGTAGGTGGGGCCTGTTACATACTGAAACTATCTACTGTAGGTGGAGCCTGTTACATACTGAAACTATCTACTGTAGGTGGAGCCTGTTACATACTGAAACTATCTATCTACTGTAGGTGGAGCCTGTTACATACTGAAACTATCTACTGTAGGTGGAGCCTGTTACATACTGAAACTATCTATCTACTGTAGGTGGAGCCTGTTACATACTGAAACTATCTATCTACTGTAGGTGGAGCCTGTTACATACTGAAACTATCTATCTACTGTAGGTGGACCCTGTTACATACTGAAACTATCTATCTACTGTAGGTGGAGCCTGTTACATACTGAAACTATCTATCTACTGTAGGTGGAGCCTGTTACATACTGAAACTATCTAACTACTGTAGGTGGACCCTGTTACATACTGAAACTATCTACTGTAGGTGGAGCCTGTTACATACTGAAACTATCTATCTACTGTAGGTGGGCCTGTTACATACTGAAACTATCTATCTACTGTAGGTGGAGCCTGTTACATACTGAAACTATCTATCTACTGTAGGTGGAGCCTGTTACATACTGAAACTATCTACTGTAGGTGGAGCCTGTTACATACTGAAACTATATATCTACTGTAGGTGGGGCCTGTTACATACTGAAACTATCTACTGTAGGTGGAGCCTGTTACATACTGAAACTATCTACTGTAGGTGGGGCCTGTTACATACTGAAACTATCTACTGTAGGTGGAGCCTGTTACATACTGAAACTATCTACTGTAGGTGGGGCCTGTTACATACTGAAACTATCTACTGTAGGTGGGGCCTGTTACATACTGAAACTATCTATCTACTGTAGGTGGACCCTGTTACATACTGAAACTATCTATCTACTGTAGGTGGAGCCTGTTACATACTGAAACTATCTATCTACTGTAGGTGGGGCCTGTTACATACTGAAACTATCTACTGTAGGTGGAGCCTGTTACATACTGAAACTATCTACTGTAGGTGGAGCCTGTTACATACTGAAACTATCTATCTACTGTAGGTGGAGCCTGTTACATACTGAAACTATCTACTGTAGGTGGAGCCTGTTACATACTGAAACTATCTACTGTAGGTGGAGCCTGTTACATACTGAAACTATCTATCTACTGTAGGTGGAGCCTGTTACATACTGAAACTATCTACTGTAGGTGGAGCCTGTTACATACTGAAACGATCTACTGTAGGTGGAGCCTGTTACATACTGAAACTATCTACTGTAGGTGGAGCCTGTTACATACTGAAACTATCTACTGTAGGTGGGAGCCTGTTACATACTGAAACTATCTACTGTAGGTGGAGCCTGTTACATACTGAAACTATCTATCTACTGTAGGTGGAGCCTGTTACATACTGAAACTATCTATCTACTGTAGGTGGAGCCTGTTACATACTGAAACTATCTACTGTAGGTGGAGCCTGTTACATACTGAAACTATCTACTGTAGGTGGAGCCTGTTACATACTGAAACTATCTACTGTAGGTGGGGCCTGTTACATACTGAAACTATCTATCTACTGTAGGTGGAGCCTGTTACATACTGAAACTATCTATCTACTGTAGGTGGAGCCTGTTACATACTGAAACTATCTATCTACT
Organism: Coregonus ussuriensis; assembly: GCA_031479575.1. NCBI lineage: Eukaryota > Metazoa > Chordata > Actinopteri > Salmoniformes > Salmonidae > Coregonus > Coregonus ussuriensis. Next base: position 1,331,353 of record CM062476.1, on the reverse strand, counting down.
GTAGGTGGAGCCTGTTACATACTGAAACTATCTACTGTAGGTGGAGCCTGTTACATACTGAAACTATCTACTGTAGGTGGAGCCTGTTACATACTGAAACTATCTACTGTAGGTGGGGCCTGTTACATACTGAAACTATCTATCTACTGTAGTTGGAGCCTGTTACATACTGAAACTATCTATCTACTGTAGGTGGAGCCTGTTACATACTGAAACTATCTATCTACTGTAGGTGGACCCTGTTACATACTGAAACTATCTATCTTCTGTAGGTGGGGCCTGTTACATACTGAAACTATCTATCTACTGTAGGTGGACCCTGTTACATACTGAAACTATCTATCTTCTGTAGGTGGGGCCTGTTACATACTGAAACTATCTACTGTAGGTGGAGCCTGTTACATACTGAAACTATCTATCTTCTGTAGGTGGGGCCTGTTACATACTGAAACTATCTACTGTAGGTGGAGCCTGTTACATACTGAAACTATCTACTGTAGGTGGAGCCTGTTACATACTGAAACTATCTATCTACTGTAGGTGGGGCCTGTTACATACTGAAACTATCTATCTACTGTAGGTGGAGCCTGTTACATACTGAAACTATCTACTGTAGGTGGAGCCTGTTACATACTGAAACTATCTATCTACTGTAGGTGGAGCCTGTTACATACTGAAACTATCTACTGTAGGTGGGGCCTGTTACATACTGAAACTATCTACTGTAGGTGGGGCCTGTTACATACTGAAACTATCTACTGTAGGTGGAGCCTGTTACATACTGAAACTATCTATCTACTGTAGGTGGAGCCTGTTACATACTGAAACTATCTACTGTAGGTGGAGCCTGTTACATACTGAAACTATCTACTGTAGGTGGGGCCTGTTACATACTGAAACTATCTACTGTAGGTGGAGCCTGTTACATACTGAAACTATCTACTGTAGGTGGGGCCTGTTACATACTGAAACTATCTACTGTAGGTGGAGCCTGTTACATACTGAAACTATCTACCGTAGGTGGAGCCTGTTACATACTGAAACTATCTATCTATCTACTGTAGGTGGGGCCTGTTACATACTGAAACTATCTATCTACTGTAGGTGGAGCCTGTTACATACTGAAACTATCTACCGTAGGTGGAGCCTGTTACATACTGAAACTATCTATCTATCTACTGTAGGTGGAGCCTGTTACATACTGAAACTATCTACTGTAGGTGGAGCCTGTTACATACTGAAACTATCTACCGTAGGTGGAGCCTGTTACATACTGAAACTATCTATCTATCTACTGTAGGTGGAGCCTGTTACATACTGAAACTATCTACTGTAGGTGGAGCCTGTTACATACTGAAACTATCTATCTACTGTAGGTGGAGCCTGTTACATACTGAAACTATCTACTGTAGGTGGGGCCTGTTACATACTGAAACTATCTACTGTAGGTGGAGCCTGTTACATACTGAAACTATCTATCTACTGTAGGTGGAGCCTGTTACATACTGAAACTATCTACTGTAGGTGGAGCCTGTTACATACTGAAACTATCTACTGTAGGTGGGGCCTGTTACATACTGAAACTATCTACTGTAGGTGGAGCCTGTTACATACTGAAACTATCTACTGTAGGTGGGGCCTGTTACATACTGAAACTATCTACTGTAGGTGGAGCCTGTTACATACTGAAACTATCTACCGTAGGTGGAGCCTGTTACATACTGAAACTATCTATCTATCTACTGTAGGTGGGGCCTGTTACATACTGAAACTATCTATCTACTGTAGGTGGAGCCTGTTACATACTGAAACTATCTACCGTAGGTGGAGCCTGTTACATACTGAAACTATCTATCTATCTACTGTAGGTGGAGCCTGTTACATACTGAAACTATCTACTGTAGGTGGAGCCTGTTACATACTGAAACTATCTACCGTAGGTGGAGCCTGTTACATACTGAAACTATCTATCTATCTACTGTAGGTGGAGCCTGTTACATACTGAAACTATCTACTGTAGGTGGAGCCTGTTACATACTGAAACTATCTATCTACTGTAGGTGGGAGCCTGTTACATACTGAAACTATCTACTGTAGGTGGGGCCTGTTACATACTGAAACTATCTACTGTAGGTGGAGCCTGTTACATACTGAAACTATCTATCTACTGTAGGTGGAGCCTGTTACATACTGAAACTATCTATCTACTGTAGGTGGGGCCTGTTACATACTGAAACTATCTATCTACTGTAGGTGGGGCCTGTTACATACTGAAACTATCTACTGTAGGTGGAGCCTGTTACATACTGAAACTATCTACTGTAGGTGGAGCCTGTTACATACTGAAACTATCTATCTACTGTAGGTGGAGCCTGTTACATACTGAAACTATCTACTGTAGGTGGAGCCTGTTACATACTGAAACTATCTATCTACTGTAGGTGGAGCCTGTTACATACTGAAACTATCTATCTACTGTAGGTGGAGCCTGTTACATACTGAAACTATCTATCTACTGTAGGTGGAGCCTGTTACATACTGAAACTATCTATCTACTGTAGGTGGGGCCTGGTACATACTGAAACTATCTACTGTAGGTGGAGCCTGTTACATACCTGAAACTATATATTCTACTGTAGGTGGGGCCTGTTACATACTGAAACTATCTACTGTAGGTGGAGCCTGTTACATACTGAAACTATCTACTGTAGGTGGGGCCTGTTACATACTGAAACTATCTACTGTAGGTGGAGCCTGTTACATACTGAAACTATCTAACTGTAGGTGGGGCCTGTTACATACTGAAAATATCTACTGTAGGTGGGGCCTGTTACATACTGAAACTATCTATCTACTGTTAGGTGGACCCTGTTACATACTGAAACTATCTATCTACTGTAGGTGGAGCCTGTTACATACTGAAACTATCTATCTACTGTAGGTGGGGCCTGTTACATACCTGAAAAAAAAAAAAATAAAACTATCTACTGTAGGTGGAGCCTGTTACATACTGAAACTATCTACTGTAGGTGGAGCCTGTTACATACTGAAAACTATCTATCTACTGTAGGTGGAGCCTGTTACATACTGAAACTATCTACTGTAGGTGGAGCCTGTTACATACTGAAACTATCTACTGTAGGTGGAGCCTGTTACATACTGAAACTATCTACTGTTGGTGGAGCCTGTTACATACTGAAACTATCTACTGTAGGTGGAGCCTGTTACATACTGAAAACGATCTACTGTAGGATGGAGCTATTGGTGGAGCCTGTTACATACTGAAACTATCTACTGTAGGTGGAGCCTGTTACATACTGAAACTATCTACTGTAGGTGGAGGCCTGTTACATACTGAAACTATCTACTGTAGGTGGAGCCTGTTACATACTGAAATATCTATCTACTGTAGGTGGAGCCTGTTACATACTGAAACTATCTATCTACTGTAGGTGGAGCCTGTTACATACTGAAACTATCTACTGTAGGTGGAGCCTGTTACATACTGAAACTATCTACTGTAGGTGGAGCCTGTTACATACTGAAACTATCTACTGTAGGTGGGGCCTGTTACATACTGAAACTATCTATCTACTGTAGTTGGAGCCTGTTACATACTGAAACTATCTATCTACTGTAGGTGGAGCCTGTTACATACTGAAACTATCTATCTACTGTAGGTGGACCCTGTTACATACTGAAACTATCTATCTTCTGTAGGTGGGGCCTGTTACATACTGAAACTATCTATCTACTGTAGGTGGACCCTGTTACATACTGAAACTATCTACTGTAGGTGGAGCCTGTTACATACTGAAACTATCTATCTTCTGTAGGTGGGGCCTGTTACATACTGAAACTATCTATCTTCTGTAGGTGGAGCCTGTTACATACTGAAACTATCTATCTACTGTAGGTGGAGCCTGTTACATACTGAAACTATCTATCTACTGTAGGTGGAGCCTGTTACATACTGAAACTATCTACTGTAGGTGGGGCCTGTTACATACTGAAACTATCTACTGTAGGTGGAGCCTGTTACATACTGAAACTATCTATCTACTGTAGGTGGAGCCTGTTACATACTGAAACTATCTATCTACTGTAGGTGGGGCCTGTTACATACTGAAACTATCTATCTACTGTAGGTGGAGCCTGTTACATACTGAAACTATCTACCGTAGGTGGAGCCTGTTACATACTGAAACTATCTACTGTAGGTGGAGCCTGTTACATACTGAAACTATCTATCTACTGTAGGTGGAGCCTGTTACATACTGAAACTATCTATCTACTGTAGGTGGGGCCTGTTACATACTGAAACTATCTATCTACTGTAGGTGGAGCCTGTTACATACTGAAACTATCTACTGTAGGTGGAGCCTGTTACATACTGAAACTATCTATCTACTGTAGGTGGAGCCTGTTACATACTGAAACTATCTAACTACTGTAGGTGGGGCCTGTTACATACTGAAACTATCTATCTACTGTAGGTGGGGCCTGTTACATACTGAAACTATCTATCTACTGTAGGTGGAGCCTGTTACATACTGAAACTATCTACTGTAGGTGGAGCCTGTTACATACTGAAACTATCTACTGTAGGTGGAGCCTGTTACATACTGAAACTATCTATCTACTGTAGGTGGAGCCTGTTACATACTGAAACTATCTATCTACTGTAGGTGGAGCCTGTTACATACTGAAACTATCTATCTACTGTAGGTGGACCCTGTTACATACTGAAACTATCTATCTACTGTAGGTGGAGCCTGTTACATACTGAAACTATCTATCTACTGTAGGTGGGGCCTGTTACATACTGAAACTATCTATCTACTGTAGGTGGAGCCTGTTACATACTGAAACTATCTATCTACTGTAGGTGGAGCCTGTTACATACTGAAACTATCTACTGTAGGTGGAGCCTGTTACATACTGAAACTATCTATCTACTGTAGGTGGAGCCTGTTACATACTGAAACTATCTACTGTAGGTGGAGCCTGTTACATACTGAAACTATCTACTGTAGGTGGAGCCTGTTACATACTGAAACTATCTATCTACTGTAGGTGGAGCCTGTTACATACTGAAACGATCTACTGTAGGTAGAGCCTGTTACATACTGAAACTATCTACTGTAGGTGGAGCCTGTTACATACTGAAACTATCTATCTACTGTAGGTGGAGCCTGTTACATTCTGAAACTATCTATCTACTGTAGGTGGAGCCTGTTACATACTGAAACTATCTACTGTAGGTGGAGCCTGTTACATACTGAAACTATCTACTGTAGGTGGAGCCTATGGGTGGGGAGTGGGGAGATGGGTGGGGAGGGGGGGAGACGGGTGGGGAGAGGGGAGATGGGTGGGGGAGAGGGGAGACGGGTGGGGAGGGGGGAGGGGGGGCTTCACTTCTGTCTAAAATGTATGCTTTAAAATGTCAATAATCATATATATTTTGTTAAAGAGAACATGTGAGAGTATGATGGCTTTGTGTCTGAGGACAAACCCCATCATTCAGGCTGCCTGACATGGATACTGTGATCTGGATCTTAGTGTGAGAAGCACCCAGGGTTGGTTATCTCGTTACAGGTTATAGACTACAGACCTGGCAGGGCCTCTTGGTCCTTCTTCTAGCCTTGACCTGCTCGTTACAGGTTATAGACCTACAGACCTGGCAGGGCCTCTCTGGTCCTTCTTCTAGCCTTGACCTGCTCGTTACAGGTTATAGACCTACAGACCTGGCAGGGCCTCTCTGGTCCTTCTTCTAGCCTTGACCTGCTCGTTACAGGTTATAGACCTACAGACCTGGCAGGGCCTCTCTGGTCCTTCTCTAGCCTTGACCTGCTCGTTACAGGTTATAGACCTACAGACCTGGCCAGGGCCTCTCTGGTCCTTCTTCTAGCCTTGACCTGCTCGTTACAGGTTATAGACCTACAGACCTGGCAGGGCCTCTCTGGTCCTTCTTCTAGCCTTGACCTGCTCGTTACAGGTTATAGACCTACAGACCTGGCAGGGCCTCTCTGGTCCTTCTTCTAGCCTTGACCTGCTCGTTACAGGTTATAGACCTACAGACCTGGCAGGGCCTCTCTGGTCCTTCTTCTAGCCTTGACCTGCTCGTTACAGGTTATAGACCTACAGACCTGGCAGGGCCTCTCTGGTCCTTCTTCTAGCCTTGACCTGCTCGTTACAGGTTATAGGACCTACAGACCTGGCAGGGCCTGTCTGGTCCTTCTTCTAGCCTTGACCTGCTCGTTACAGGTTATAGACCTACAGACCTGGCAGGGCCCTGTCTGGTCCTTCTTCTAGCCTTGACCTGCTCGTTACAGGTTATAGACCTACAGACCTGGCAGGGCCTCTCTGGTCCTTCTTCTAGCCTTGACCTGCTCGTTACAGGTTATAGACCTACAGACCTGGCAGGGCCTCTCTGGTCCTTCTTTTTTTTTTTTTTTTTTTTTTTTTTTTTGTCATTTAGCAGACGCTCTTATCCAGAGCGACTTACAGGAGCAATTAGGGTTAAGTGCCTTGCTCAAGGGCACATCGACAGACTTTTCACCTAGTTGGCTCGGGGATTAGAACCAGCGACCTTTCAGTTACTGGCACAACGCTCTTACCCACTAAGCTACCTGCCGCCCATAGCCCTGACCTGCTCGTTACAGGTTATAGACCTACAGACCTGGCAGGGCCTCTCTGGTCCCTTCTTCTAGCCTTGACCTGCTCGTTACAGGTTATAGACCTACAGACCTGGCAGGGCCTCTCTGGTCCTTCTTCTAGCCTTGACCTGCTCGTTACAGGTTATAGACCTACAGACCTGGCAGGGCCTCTCTGGTCCTTCTTCTAGCCTTGACCTCTAACCCCTGACCCCTGACCCCCTGACCCCTGACCCCCTGACCCCTGTTTACCTCTGTCACACCACACTGCACTCTGGTTATAACTCACTCTATAACTCCCCCTAAGAGTCATCTTTAAGCCTAACCATAACTCACACTACAACCTAGATTACCGTAGAAGCCACACTAGACTAGATTACAGTAGAAGCCACACTAGACTAGATTACTGTAGAAGTCACACTAGACTAGATTACCGTAGAAGCCACACTAGACTAGATTACCGTAGAAGCCACACTAGACTAGATTACAGTAGAAGCCACACTAGACTAGATTACCGTAGAAGCCACACTAGACTAGATTACAGTAGAAGCCACACTAGACTAGATTACCGTAGAAGCCACACTAGACTAGATTACCGTAGAAGCCACACTAGACTAGATTACCGTAGAAGCCACACTAGACTAGATTACCGTAGAAGCCACACTAGACTAGATTACAGTAGAAGCCACACTAGACTAGATTACCGTAGAAGCCACACTAGACTCGATTACAGTAGAAGCCACACTAGACTAGATTACAGTAGAAGCCACACTAGACTAGATTACAGTAGAAGCCACACTAGACTAGATTACTGTAGAAGCCACGCTAGACTAGATTACAGTAGAAGCCACACTAGACTAGATTACAGTAGAAGCCACACTAGACTAGATTACAGTAGAAGCCACACTAGGCTAGATTACAGTAGAAGCCACACTAGACTAGATTACAGTAGAAGCCACACTAGACTAGATTACAGTAGAAGCCACACTAGACTAGACTACAGTAGAAGCCACACTAGACTACAGTAGAAGCCACACTAGACTAGATTACAGTAGAAGCCACACTAGACTAGATTGCAGTAGAAGCCACACTAGACTAGATTACAGTAGAAGCCACACTAAGACTAGATTACAGTAGAAGCCACACTAGACTAGATTACAGTAGAAGCCACACTAGACTAGATTAACAGTAGAAGCCCACACTAGACTAGATTACAGTAGAAGCCACACTAGACTCGATTACAGTAGAAGCCACACTAGACTCGATTGCAGTAGAAGCCACACTAGACTACAGTAGAAGCCACACTAGACTACAGTAAAACCCACACTAGACTAGATTACAGTAGAAGCCACACTAGACTAGATTACAGTAGAAGCCACACTAGACTAGATTACAGTAGAAGCCACACTAGACTAGATTACAGTAGAAGCCACACTAAACTAGATTACAGTAGAAGCCACACTAGACTAGATTGCAGTAGAAGCCACACTAGACTAGATTACAGTAGAAGCCACACTAGACTAGATTACAGTAGAAGCCACACTAGACTAGATTACAGTAGAAGCCACACTAGACTAGATTACAGTAGAAGCCACACTAGACTACAGTAGAAGCCACACTAGACTAGATTACAGTAGAAGCCACACTAGACTAGATTACAGTAGAAGCCACACTAGACTAGATTACAGTAGAAGCCACACTAGACTCGATTGCAGTAGAAGCCACACTAGACTCGATTGCAGTAGAAGCCACACTAGACTAGATTACAGTAGAAGCCACACTAGACTAGATTACAGTAGAAGCCACACTAGACTAGATTACAGTAGAAGCCACACTAGACTAGATTACAGTAGAAGCCACACTAGACTCGATTGCAGTAGAAGCCACACTAGACTACAGTAGAAGCCACACTAGACTACAGTAGAAGCCACACTAGACTAGATTACAGTAGAAGCCACACTAGACTCGATTGCAGTAGAAGCCACACTAGACTAGATTACAGTAGAAGCCACACTAGACTAGATTACAGTAGAAGCCACACTAGACTAGATTACAGTAGAAGCCACACTAGACTAGATTACAGTAGAAGCCACACTAGACTAGATTACAGTAGAAGCCACACTAGACTAGATTACAGCAGAAGCCACACTAGACTCGATTGCAGTAGAATCCACACTAGACTACAGTAGAAGCCACACTAGACTACAGTAAAAGCCACACTAGACTAGATTACTGTAGAAGCCACACTAGACTAGATTACAGTAGAAGCCACACTAGACTAGATTACAGTAGAAGCCACACTAGACTAGATTACAGTAGAAGCCACACTAGACTCGATTGCAGTAGAAAGCCACACTAGACTAGATTACAGTAGAAGCCACACTAGACTAGATTACAGTAGAAGCCACACTAACTAGATTACAGTAGAAGCCTCACTAGACTAGATTGCAGTAGAAGCCACACTAGACTAGATTACAGTAGAAGCCACACTAGACTAGATTACAGTAGAAGCCACACTAGACTAAGATTACAGGTAGAAGCCACACTAGACTAGATTACAGTAGAAGCCACACTAGACTAGATTACAGTAGAAGCCACACTAGACTACAGTAGAAGCCACACTAGACTAGATTACAGTAGAAGCCACACTAGACTAGATTACAGTAGAAGCCACACTAGACTAGATTACAGTAGACAGCCACACTAGACTCGATTGCAGTAGAAGCCACACTAGACTCGATTGCAGTAGAAGCCACACTAGACTAGATTACAGTAGAAGCCACACTAGACTAGATTACAGTAGAAAGCCACACTAGACTAGATTACAGTAGAAGCCACACTAGACTAGATTACAGTAGAAAGCCACACTAGACTCGATTGCAGTAGAAGCCACACTAGACTAACAGTAGAAGCCCACACTAGACTACAGTAGAAGCCACACTAGACTAGATTACAGTAGAAGCCACACTAGACTCGATTGCAGTAGAAGCCACACTAGACTAGATTACAGTAGAAGCCACACTAGACTAGATTACAGTAGAAGCCACACTAGACTAGATTACAGTAGAAGCCACACTAGACTAGATTACAGTAGAAGCCACACTAGACTAGATTACAGTAGAAGCCACACTAGACTAGATTACAGCTAGAAGCCACACTAGACTCGATTGCAGTAGAATCCACACTAGACTACAGTAGAAGCCACACTAGACTACAGTAAAAGCCACACTAGACTAGATTACTGTAGAAGCCACACTAGACTAGATTACAGTAGAAGCCACACTAGACTAGATTACAGTAGAAGCCACACTAGACTAGATTACAGTAGAAGGCCACACTAGACTCGATTGCAGTAGAAGCCACACTAGACTACAGTAAAAGCCACACTAGACTAGATTACAGTAGAACCACACGTAGACTAGATTACAGTAGAAGCCACACTAGACTCGATTGCAGTAGAAGCCACAGCTAGAATACAGTAGAAGCCACACTAAACTACAGTAAAAGCCACACTAGACTAGATTACAGTAGGAAGCCACACTAGACTAGAGTTACAGTAGAGACCACACTAGGCTAGATTACAGTAGAAGCCACACTAGACTAGATTACAGTAGAAAAGCCACACTAGACTAGATTACAGTAGAAGCCAGACTAGGACTAGACTACAGTAGAAGCCACACTAGACTAATTACAGTAGAAGCCACACTAGACTAGACTACAGTAGAAGCCACACTAGACTAGATTGCAGTAGAAGCCACACTAGACTAGATTGAACCGTAGAAAGCCAGCACTAGACTAGATTACAGTAGAAGCCACACTAGACTAGATTACAGTAGAAGCCACACTAGACTAGATTACAGGTAGAATCACACTAGACTAGATTACCGTAGAAGCCACACTAGACTAGATTACCAGTAGAAGCCACACTAGACTAGATTACAGTAGAAGCCACACTAGACTAGATTACCGTAGAAGCCACACTAGACTCGATTACAGTAGAAGCCACACTAGACTAGATTACAGTAGAAGCCACACTAGACTAGATTACAGTAGAAGCCACACTAGACTAGATTACTGTAGAAGCCACACTAGACTAGATTACAGTAGAAGCCACACTAGACTAGATTACAGTAGAAGCCACACTAGACTCGATTACAGTAGAAGCCACACTAGACTAGATTACAGTAGAAGCCACACTAGACTAGATTACAGTAGAAGCCACACTAGACTCGATTACAGTAGAAGCCACACTAGACTAGACTACAGTAGAAGCCACACTAGACTACAGTAGAAGCCACACTAGACTAGATTACAGTAGAAGCCACACTAGACTAGATTGCAGTAGAAGCCACACTAGACTAGATTACAGTAGAAGCCACACTAGACTAGATTACAGTAGAAGCCACACTAGACTAGATTACAGTAGAAGCCACACTAGACTAGATTACAGTAGAAGCCACACTAGACTAGATTACAGTAGAAGCCACACTAGACTCGATTACAGTAGAAGCCACACTAGACTCGATTGCAGTAGAAGCCACACTAGACTACAGTAGAAGCCACACTAGACTACAGTAAAACCCACACTAGACTAGATTACAGTAGAAGCCACACTAGACTAGATTACAGTAGAAGCCACACTAGACTAGATTACAGTAGAAGCCACACTAGACTAGATTACAGTAGAAGCCACACTAGACTAGATTACAGTAGAAGCCACACTAAACTAGATTACAGTAGAAGCCACACTAGACTAGATTACAGTAGAACCACACTAGACTAGATTACAGTAGAAGCCACACTAGACTAGATTACAGTAGAAGCCACACTAGACTAGATTACAGTAGAAGCCACACTAGACTAGATTACAGTAGAAGCCACACTAGACTAGATTACAGTAGAAGCCACACTAGACTAGATTACAGTAGAAGCCACACTAGACTACAGTAGAAGCCACACTAGACTCGATTACAGTAGAAGCCACACTAGACTAGATTACAGTAGAAGCCACACTAGACTAGATTACAGTAGAAGCCACACCTAGACTAGATTACAGTAGAAGCCACACTAGACTCGATTGCAGTAGAAGCCACACTAGACTAGATTACAGTAGAAGCCACACTAGACTAGATTACAGTAGAAGCCACACTAGACTAGATTACAGTAGAAGCCACACTAGACTAGATTACAGTAGAAGCCACACTAGACTCGATTGCAGTAGAAGCCACACTAGACTACAGTAGAAGCCACACTAGACTACAGTAGAAGCCACACTAGACTAGATTACAGTAGAAGCCACACTAGACTCGATTGCAGTAGAAGCCACACTAGACTAGATTACAGTAGAAGCCACACTAGATTAGATTACAGTAGAAGCCACACTAGACTAGATTACAGTAGAAGCCACACTAGACTAGATTACAGTAGAAGCCACACTAGACTAGATTACAGTAGAAGCCACACTAGACTAGATTACAGCAGAAGCGCACACTAGACTCGATTGCAGTAGAATCCACACTAGACTACAGTAGAAGCCACACTAGACTACAGTAAAAGCCACACTAGACTAGATTACTGTAGAAGCCACACTAGACTAGATTACAGTAGAAGCCACACTAGACTAGATTACAGTAGAAGCCACACTAGACTAGATTACAGTAGAAGCCACACTAGACTCGATTGCAGTAGAAGCCACACTAGACTACAGTAAAAGCCACACTAGACTAGATTACAGTAGAAGCCACACTAGACTAGATTACAGTAGAAGCCACACTAGACTAGATTACAGTAGAAGCCACACTAGACTAGATTACAGTAGAAGCCACACTAAACTAGATTACAGTAGAAGCCACACTAGACTAGATTGCAGTAGAAGCCACACTAGACTAGATTACAGTAGAAGCCACACTAGACTAGATTACAGTAGAAGCCACACTAGACTAGATTACAGTAGAAGCCACACTAGACTAGATTACAGTAGAAGCCACACTAGACTAGATTACAGTAGAAGCCACACTAGACTACAGTAGAAGCCACACTAGACTCGATTACAGTAGAAGCCACACTAGACTATATTACAGTAGAAGCCACACTAGACTAGATTACAGTAGAAGCCACACTAGACTAGATTACAGTAGAAGCCACACTAGACTCGATTGCAGTAGAAGCCACACTAGACTAGATTACAGTAGAAGCCACACTAGACTAGATTACAGTAGAAGCCACACTAGACTCGATTGCAGTAGAAGCCACACTAGACTAGATTACAGTAGAAGCCACACTAGACTCGATTGCAGTAGAAGCCACACTAGACTACAGTAGAAGCCACACTAGACTACAGTAGAAGCCACACTAGACTAGATTACAGTAGAAGCCACACTAGACTCGATTGCAGTAGAAGCCACACTAGACTAGATTACAGTAGAAGCCACACTAGATTAGATTACAGTAGAAGCCACACTAGACTAGATTACAGTAGAAGCCACACTAGACTAGATTACAGTAGAAGCCACACTAGACTAGATTACAGTAGAAGCCACACTAGACTAGATTACAGCAGAAGCCACACTAGACTCGATTGCAGTAGAATCCACACTAGACTACAGTAGAAGCCACACTAGACTACAGTAAAAGCCATACTAGACTAGATTACTGTAGAAGCCACACTAGACTAGATTACAGTAGAAGCCACACTAGACTAGATTACAGTAGAAGCCACACTAGACTAGATTACAGTAGAAGCCACACTAGACTCGATTGCAGTAGAAGCCACACTAGACTACAGTAAAAGCCACACTAGACTAGATTACAGTAGAAGCCACACTAGACTAGATTACAGTAGAAGCCACACTAGACTCGATTGCAGTAGAAGCCACACTAGACTACAGTAGAAGCCACACTAGACTACAGTAAAAGCCACACTAGACTAGATTACAGTAGAAGCCACACTACACTAGATTACAGTAGAAGCCACACGACTAGATTACAGTAGAAGCCACACTAGACTAGATTACAGTAGAAGCCACTCTAGACTCGATTGCAGTAGAAGCCACACTAGACTACAGTAAAAGCCACACTAGACTAGATTACAGTAGAAGCCACACTAGACTAGATTACAGTAGAAGCCACACTAGGCTAGATTACAGTAGAAGCCACACTAGACTAGATTACAGTAGAAGCCACACTAGACTAGATTACAGTAGAAGCCAGACTAGACTAGACTACAGTAGAAGCCACACTAGACTAGATTACAGTAGAAGCCACACTAGACTAGACTACAGTAGAAGCCACACTAGACTAGACTACAGTAGAAGCCACACTAGACTAGACTACAGTAGAAGCCACACTAGACTCGATTGCAGTAGAAGCCACACTAGACTAGATTACAGTAGAAGCCACACTAGACTACAGTAGAAGCCAGACTAGACTACAGTAAAACCCACACTAGACTAGACTACAGTAGAAGCCACACTAGACTCGATTGCAGTAGAAGCCACACTAGACTAGATTACAGTAGAAGCCACACTAGACTACAGTAGAAGCCACACTAGACTAGATTACAGTAGAAGCCACACTAGACTAGATTACAGTAGAAGCCACACTAGATTAGATTACAGTAGAAGCCACACTAGACTAGATTACAGTAGAAGCCACACTAGACTAGATTACAGTAGAAGCCACACTAGACTACAGTAGAAGCCACACTAGACTCGATTACAGTAGAAGCCACACTAGACTAGATTACAGTAGAAGCCACACTAGACTAGATTACAGTAGAAGCCACACTAGACTAGATTACAGTAGAAGCCACACTAGACTCGATTGCAGTAGAAGCCACACTAGACTAGATTACAGTAGAAGCCACACTAGACTAGATTACAGTAGAAGCCACACTAGACTAGATTACAGTAGAAGCCACACTAGACTAGATTACAGTAGAAGCCACACTAGACTCGATTGCAGTAGAAGCCACACTAGACTACAGTAGAAGCCACACTAGACTAGATTACAGTAGAAGCCACACTAGACTCGATTGCAGTAGAAGCCACACTAGACTAGATTACAGTAGAAGCCACACTAGATTAGATTACAGTAGAAGCCACACTAGACTAGATTACAGTAGAAGCCACACTAGACTAGATTACAGTAGAAGCCACACTAGACTAGATTACAGTAGAAGCCACACTAGACTAGATTACAGCAGAAGCCACACTAGACTCGATTGCAGTAGAATCCACACTAGACTACAGTAGAAGCCACACTAGACTACAGTAAAAGCCATACTAGACTAGATTACTGTAGAAGCCACACTAGACTAGATTACAGTAGAAGCCACACTAGACTAGATTACAGTAGAAGCCACACTAGACTAGATTACAGTAGAAGCCACACTAGACTCGATTGCAGTAGAAGCCACACTAGACTACAGTAAAAGCCACACTAGACTAGATTACAGTAGAAGCCACACTAGACTAGATTACAGTAGAAGCCACACTAGACTCGATTGCAGTAGAAGCCACACTAGACTACAGTAGAAGCCACACTAGACTACAGTAAAAGCCACACTAGACTAGATTACAGTAGAAGCCACACTAGACTAGATTACAGTAGAAGCCACACGACTAGATTACAGTAGAAGCCACACTAGACTAGATTACAGTAGAAGCCACTCTAGACTCGATTGCAGTAGAAGCCACACTAGACTACAGTAAAAGCCACACTAGACTAGATTACAGTAGAAGCCACACTAGACTAGATTACAGTAGAAGCCACACTAGGCTAGATTACAGTAGAAGCCACACTAGACTAGATTACAGTAGAAGCCACACTAGACTAGATTACAGTAGAAGCCAGACTAGACTAGACTACAGTAGAAGCCACACTAGACTAGATTACAGTAGAAGCCACACTAGACTAGACTACAGTAGAAGCCACACTAGACTAGACTACAGTAGAAGCTACACTAGACTAGACTACAGTAGAAGCCACACTAGACTCGATTGCAGTAGAAGCCACACTAGACTAGATTACAGTAGAAGCCACACTAGACTACAGTAGAAGCCACACTAGACTACAGTAAAACCCACACTAGACTAGACTACAGTAGAAGCCACACTAGACTCGATTGCAGTAGAAGCCACACTAGACTAGATTACAGTAGAAGCCACACTAGACTACAGTAGAAGCCACACTAGACTACAGTAAAACCCACACTAGACTAGATTACAGTAGAAGCCACACTAGACTAGATTACAGTAGAAGCCACACTAGACTAGACTACAGTAGAAGCCACACTAGGCTAGATTACAGTAGAAGCCACACTAGACTAGATTACAGTAGAAGCCACAATAGGCTAGATTACAGTAGAAGCCACACTAGACTAGATTACAGTAGAAGCCACACTAGACTAGATTACAGTAGAAGCCACACTAGACTAGATTACAGTAGAAGCCACACTAGACTAGATTACAGTAGAAGCCACACTAGGCTAGATTACAGTAGAAGCCACACTAGACTAGATTACAGTAGAAGCCACACTAGACTAGATTACAGTAGAAGCCACACTAGACTAGATTACAGTAGAAGCCACACTAGGCTAGATTACAGTAGAAGCCACACTAGACTAGATTGCAGTAGAAGCCACACTAGACTAGATTACAGTAGAAGCCACACTAGGCTAGATTACAGTAGAAGCCACACTAGACTAGATTACAGTAGAAGCCACACTTGACTAGATTACAGTAGAAGCCACACTAGACTAGATTACAGTAGAAGCCACACTAGACTAGATTACAGTAGAAGCCACACTAGACTAGATTACAGTAGAAGCCACACTAGACTAGATTACAGTAGAAGCCACACTAGATTAGATTACAGTAGAAGCCACACTAGACTAGATTACAGTAGAAGCCACACTAGACTACAGTAAAACCCACACTAGACTAGACTACAGTAGAAGCCACACTAGACTCGATTGCAGTAGAAGCCACACTAGACTAGATTACAGTAGAAGCCACACTAGACTACAGTAGAAGCCACACTAGACTACAGTAAAACCCACACTAGACTAGATTACAGTAGAAGCCACACTAGACTAGATTACAGTAGAAGCCACACTAGACTAGACTACAGTAGAAGCCACACTAGGCTAGATTACAGTAGAAGCCACACTAGACTAGATTACAGTAGAAGCCACAATAGGCTAGATTACAGTAGAAGCCACACTAGACTAGATTACAGTAGAAGCCACACTAGACTAGATTACAGTAGAAGCCACACTAGACTAGATTACAGTAGAAGCCACACTAGACTAGATTACAGTAGAAGCCACACTAGGCTAGATTACAGTAGAAGCCACACTAGACTAGATTGCAGTAGAAGCCACACTAGACTAGATTACAGTAGAAGCCACACTAGGCTAGATTACAGTAGAAGCCACACTAGACTAGATTACAGTAGAAGCCACACTAGACTAGATTACAGTAGAAGCCACACTAGACTAGATTACAGTAGAAGCCACACTAGACTAGATTACAGTAGAAGCCACACTAGACTAGATTACAGTAGAAGCCACACTAGACTAGATTACAGTAGAAGCCACACTAGACTAGATTACAGTAGAAGCCACACTAGATTAGATTACAGTAGAAGCCACACTAGACTAGACTACAGTAGAAGCCACACTAGACTAGATTACAGTAGAAGCCACACTAGACTAGATTACAGCAGAAGCCACACTAGACTAGATTACAGTAGAAGCCACACTAGACTAGATTACAGTAGAAGCCACACTAGACTAGATTACAGTAGAAGCCACACTAGATTAGATTACAGTAGAAGCCACACTAGACTAGACTACAGTAGAAGCCACACTAGACTAGATTACAGTAGAAGCCACACTAGACTAGACTACAGTAGAAGCCACACTAGACTAGATTACAGTAGAAGCCACACTAGACTAGATTACAGTAGAAGCCACACTAGACTAGATTACAGTAGAAGCCACACTAGACTAGATTACAGTAGAAGCCACACTAGACTAGACTACAGTAGAAGCCACACTAGACTACAGTAAAAGCCTAACCATAACTCACACTACAACCTAGATTACAGTAGAAGCCACACTAGACTAGACTACAGTAGAAGCCACACTAGACTAGATTACAGTAGAAGCCACACTAGACTACAGTAAAAGCCTAACCATAACTCACACTACAACCTAGATTACAGTAGAAGCCACACTAGATTAGATTACAGTAGAAGCCACACTAGACTAGACTACAGTAGAAGCCACACTAGATTAGATTACAGTAGAAGCCACACTAGATTAGATTACAGTAGAAGCCACACTAGATTAGATTACAGTAGAAGCCACACTAGGCCCCTCACAACTCCTTTAATCTCTGGAGCAGATTAGTGGGGCAGGAGAATCGTCCATCATGCATGGCAACATTTCATCATCATTGTAGATTCAGCAATTCTGGAAATCTCATTACTGTGGTATTCACAGCACATCTAATAACAGTAATCAGCTGCTACTTCGGTACACACATAGCTGACAATATGACTCTCAGAGTAACACATCAAAACAAATCACATTTTATTGGTCACATACACATATTTAGCAGATGATATTGCGGGTGTAGTGAAATGCTTGTGTTCCTAGCTCCAACAGTGCTGTAGTAAAAAAATAAAAAAATACAAAAATAAAGATACAAAAATATGAATACGATAAAAAATTATATAAAAAATGAACAAATTAAAAAAAATAATAATAACCATTGTGAAGTGGTTATCCCACTGGCTATAAGGTGAATGCACCTATTTGTAAGTCGCTCTGGATAAGAGCGTCTGCTAAATGACGTAAATGTAAATGTAGTATCTAACAATTCACAACAATACACACAAATCTAAAAGTAAAATAATGGAATTAAGAAATATATAAATATTAGGACGAGCAATGACTGAGTGGCATTGACTAGAATACAGTATATACATATGAGATGAGTAAAGCAGTATGTAAACATTATTAAAGTGACTAGTGTTCCATTATTAAAGTGGTCGGTGATTCCTGAATATGGCGTGCGCCCTCTGTTGTCTCCTGAAGTCCACGATCAGCTCCTTCGTTACGTTGACGTTGAGGGAGAGGTTATTCTCCCTTCTGGATAAGAGTGTCTGCTAAATGACTAAAATGTAATGTAAATGTTATTTTCCTGGCACCACTCTGCTCTCACCTCCTCCCTGTAGTCTGTCTCGTCATTTTTGGTAATCAGGCCTACTACTGTTTTGTCGTCTGCAAACTTGATGATTGAGTTGGAGGCGTGCTTGGCCACGCAGTCATGGGTGAACAGGGAGTACAGGAGGGGGCTGAGCACGCACCCTTGTGGAGCCCCAGTGTTGAGGATCAGCGAAGTGGAGATGTTGTTTCCTACCTTCACCACCTGGGGGCGGCCCGTCAGGAAGTGCAGGACCCAGTTCCACAGGGCGGGGTTCAGACCCAGGGCCTCGAGCTTAATGATGAGCTTGGAGCGTACTATGGCGATTGCATCGTCTGTGGATCGATTGGGGCGGTTGCAAATTGAAGTGAGTCTAGGGTGACAGGTAAGGTAGAGGTGATATGATCCTTGACTAGTCTCTCAAAGCACTTGATGATGACAGAAGTGAGTGCTACGGGGCGATAGTCATTTAGTTCAGTTACCTTTGCTTTCTTGGGTACATGAACAATGGTGGCCATCTTGAAGCAAGTGGGGACAGCAGACTGGGATAGGGAGAGATTGAATATGTCCGTAAACACTCCAGCCAGCTGGTCTGCACATGCTCTGAGGACGCGGCTAGGGATACCGTCTGGGCGAGGGTTAACACGCTTAAACGTCTTACTCACGTCTGCCACGAAGAACGAGAGCCCACAGTCCTCGGGAGCGGACCGCGTCGGTGGCATGGTGCCTCAAAGCGGGCGAAGAAGGTGTTTAGCTTGTCCGGGAGCAAGACGTCGGTGTCCGCGACGTGGCTGGTTTTCCCTTTGTAATCCGTGATTGTCACATAGAGAAACTACACCAGCAATCTTCTACTAAGATGGCGCCTACCCAACTTTGTTATTTTCTGATTCTTTTGGCGTTTATCTTCACTTTATTTTCATGGAATGTATCCACTATAATTTCTTATAACTGACAAGAACTTTTGAACATCAGACTGGCAGTTACTTACTCCAATTCCGGCTTCAACTTTGACTAATAACCTAATCTGCCCTGGGCTCTTTTTGTAATTCTGACCCATTTTTCGGGGTATGCAAGAGGCAAAGCCGGAGAGGGGGAGTCCTGGAGGGACTAGGGCGAAGGGAGAACCGGCCACCTCTTCCCTCCAGCCGGTGTTACAGAGGTAGGAGAGGGGGAGTCCTGGAGGGACTAGGGCGAAGGGAGAACCGCCCACCTCTTCCCTCCATTCAATTGGCCACCTCTTCCCTCCACCTCCATTCACTTGATAATAAGATAGATGACCTCCGATCGCGGATTTTCTACCAACGGGACTCTCGTAACTGCAATATTCTCTGTTTTTCTGAAACATGGCCTTCGGACAAGATACCCCCCATGGCTATCCAACTCGATGGATTCTCCATTCACCGAGCGGACAGGACAGTGGAGTCAGAGAAATAGAGAGGGGGAGGGGTTTGCCTCTTCATCAACAACAAATGGTGTTCTGACTCGAGTGCAGTGGATGTCTCTACCCATTGTTCACCCGTCTTGGAATACCTGATGGTCAAATGCTGACCCTTCTACCTCCCGAGGGAGTTTCAGCTGTTATCATGACTGTTGTAAACATTCCACCTCAGGACAATAAATATAACAAGCTGGAACTTATCAAACTGTACGAGGCTCTAAACAAGCAGGAAACGTATATCTGGAGGCTACCTTCCTTTCCACCGGCGATTTTAACGGCACGTTATTAAGACACGTGATGCCGAACCTCCATCAACACGTTTCTTTCGCCACTAGGGGCGATAAAGTCCTAGACCACTGTTAATCTCCCCACAAGCAAGCATGCAAGGCCCTCCCTCATCCGCCATTCAGCAAATCAGATCATGACTCTGTACTCCTGCTTTCTGTTTACAAGCAGAAGCTCAAACAGGAAGTACCCGTGACTTGCTCCATTGAGAAATCATGCTGAGAGTTGAGCTGTGACCTCGTGAAGAAACTCAGTACATCAGCAGAGCTAGCTGCCACTAGAATACACATGCCATTCATATTTAGATCCATCCTCAGAACAGCACAGCAGAGGCCTCCAGAAATAGCATGAAGGCTGGTGTATGGGTGAGGTGGACAGCTGGGGGACAGAACCTAGGAATGAGGACGGGATGGGGCAGAGGGTCATGGTCCTCTGGGCTCTGGGTCAGCCCCGAAGGCATGATTAGCTCAACAGACCAAGACCAGTCCAAGTTCAAAAGCTAAAACAGATTTACAGTAAAGCGGCATCCTTCAAGAACAAACAGCAGCTGACTCTCAGAAATTCAAATCTAAGGAGGATTAGAAATGCACATCATTTCAATTCCCTCTTTTCCTCTCCCTCTCCATCCCTCTTCATCTCTCTTTTCCTCTCTCTCTCTTTTCCTCTCTCTCTTTTCCTCCTTCTCCCTTTCTTCCTCCCTCTCTCTCGCTCTCCCCTCTCTCGCTCTCTGTTAAAACAGGATATCCTTCAGACACAAAGGCCTCCCCCCAGCCCACAGATAAATTCAGCCTGGCTGGAGTGGAGCCCATTCCTACTATTCTCATCACACAAACTGCTAATTTTACTGCTAATCATGCTGCTAATCACGCTGCTAATCGTACTGCTAATTGTGCTGCTAATCACACTGCTAATCATACTGCTAATCATGCTGCTATTCACGCTGCTAATCGTGCTGCTAATCACGCTGCTAATCACGCTGCTAATCATGCTGCTAATCACGCTGCTAATCATACTGCTAATCATACTGCTAAGCTTGCTGCTAATCACGCTGCTAATCATACTGCTAAGCTTGCTGCTAATCACGCTGCTAATCATGCTGCTAATCACGCTGCTAATCATGCTGCTAATCACGCTGCTAATCATACTGCTAATCATGTTGCTAATCATACTGCTAAGCTTGCTGCTAATCATGCTGCTAATCATGCTGCTAATCATAACCTTCTGAAAAAAACAGCATAGACCAGCATACATTTCCAGCTGGTCTATGCTGGTCCATGCTGGTCTGATGCTGGTCCATGCTGGTCTATACTGGTCCATGCTGGTCTATACTGGTCAGTGTTGGTCTGATGCTAGTCTGATGTTGGTCTGATGCTGGTCCATGCTGGTCTGATGCTGGTCTGATGCTGGTCCATGCTGGTCCATGTTGGTCTGATGCTGGTCTGATGCTGGTCCATGCTGGTCCATGTTGGTCCATGCTGGTCTGATGCTGGTCCATGTTGGTCTGATGCTGGTCTGATGCTGGTCTGATGCTGGTCTAACTGGTTTTGCTGGCATGGTGATCAGCATTCGCTATGTTTTTGCTAGTGACCAGCCTTCTCTGTGTTTTAGACAATGATGACCAGCGTAAACTAAAGCAAAACCAGCATCAAGTCACATTATGCTGGGTGGCAAAGTGATGTTTAAATCCTATTGGAATCCAGCCAGAGTCGATTCCCACAATCTGTATTCAGAATGACTGCCATGGTTAGAAAGATTAATGAATGAGACAACCTAAACCATCTAATCTGGAACGACCATTTCAGTAACGGTTGCAATAAGTCCAACTAACAGATTGGATTAATTTAGAAAAATGTATGTTATTTATCTTTGTGTAGCATAATATAAATGGATATATTAATTATTAAACCACACACCCCTGCAGCCTCCGCAAGGCAGAGGCCAGGCTAGGGTTGGGCAGTATTCAGATTTTCATATCATCATACAGTCCTTCTCTCAGTCCTTCTCTCATACGGTATTAACGGTTTAGAAACAAGGGGTTGCCATAAAACGCAAAAAAAGCCCATTGTGCTAACAAAATTAACACAAGTAATAGCGAATATCCATAGGGCTGCTAGCTAAATATGCTAACAAGAACAAACGGTTATAAACGAATTGCAAAGAAAAGCAATCCAGCTCATAAAGTTATACATATACAGTTGAAGTCGGAAGTTTACGTACACCTTAGCCAAATACATTTAAACCCAGTTTTTCACAATTCCTGACATTTAATCCCAGTACAAATTCCCTGTCTTAGGTCAGTTAGGATCACCACTTTATTTTAAGAACGTGAAATGTCAGAATAATAGTAGAGAGAATGATTTATTTAAGCTTTTATTTATTTCATCACATTCCCAGTGGGTCAGAAGTTTACATACACTCAATTAGTATTTGGTAGCATTGCCTTTAAATTGTTTAACTTGGGTCAAACGTTTCGGGTAGCCTTCCACAAGCTTCCCACAATAAGTTGGGTGAATTTTGGCCCATTCCTCCTGACAGAGCTGGTGTAACTGAATCAGGTTTGTAGGCCTCCTTGCTCGCACACGCTTTTTCAGTTCTGCCCACACATTTTCTATAGGATTGAGGGCAGGGCTTTGTGATGGCCACTCCAATACCTTGACTTTGTTGTCCTTAAGACATTTTACCACAACTTTGGAAGTATGCTGGGGGTCATTGTCCATTTGGAAGACCCATTTGCAACCAAGCTTTAACTTCCTGACTGATGTCGTGAGATGTTACTTCAATATATCCACATAATTTTCCTTCGTCATGATGCCATCTATTTTGTGAAGTGCACCAGTCCCTCCTGCAGCAAAGCACCCCCACAGCATGATTCTTCCACCCCCGTGCTTCACGGTTGGGATGGTGTTCTTCGGCTTGCAAGCAACCCCATTTTTCCTCGAAACATAACAATGGTCATTATGGCCAAATAGTTCTATTTTTGTTTCATCAGACCAGAGGACATTTCTCCAAAAAGTACAATCTTTGTCCCCATGTGAGTTGCAAACCGTAGTCTGGCTTTTTCATGGCGGTTTTGGAGCAGTGGCTTCTAATTTTTTCCTTGCTGAGCGGCCTTTCAGGTTATGTCGATATAGGACTTGTTTTACTGTGGATATAGATACCTTTGTACCTGTTTCCTCCAGCATCGTACGTTCATCTCTAGGAGACAGAACGCGTCTCCTTCCTGAGCGGTTTCACGGTTGCGTGGTCCCATGGTGTTTATACTTGCGTACTATTGTTTGTACAGATGAACGTGGTCCCTTCAGGCATTTGGAAATTGTTCCCAAGGATGAACCAGACTTGTGGAGGTCTACCATTATTTTTCTGAGGTCTTGGCTGATTTCTTTTGATTTTCCCATGATGTCAAGCAAAGAGGCACTGAGTTTGAAGGTAGGCCTTGAAATACATCCACAGGTACACCTCCAATTGACTCAAATGATGTCAATTAGCCTATCAGAACCTTCTAAAACCATGACATCATTTTATGGAATTTTCCAAGCTGTTTAAAGGCACAGTCAACTTAGTGTATGTAAACTTCTGACCCACTGGAATTGTGATACAGTGAATTATAAGTGAAATAATCTGTCTGTAAACAATTGTTGGAAAAATGACTTGTGTCATGCACAAAGTAGATGTCCTAACCGACTTGCCAGAACTATAGTTGTTTTTTTTGTTTTTTGTTTTTAGGGGGAATGGATCAGCTTAATATTGCAGATAGATTGTATCTTCTATCAATGTAATTGTCTGCATCACTTCCAATCCCCCATGTTTTTTTTATTTTTTTGTTTTTTTTATATATATACTCCCCTTTTTTACTTTTCAACCCCACCATCCTTTCCCTACTTGGAGTAAATTAGTGAACAACAATGCCCAGGCCTCTACTTCCGGTCTATACTTACTATCTACACCTTATGGACAGAGTTAATTTTACAATAATTCTATTATATATATATATATATATATATATTTTTTTTTTTATATATATATTTTTTGCTCCTGAACTTCTTCTACTCTCAACCTCTCCGATCATTTTCATGATGTCCATCCGGTTTGCTTCTATATGCCATATCTTTCTAACTGTGCTCTTTCCCAAAAGCTCCCAACATACAACCTATATACTTATTATGGACACAGTATGCTTACATTATTAGTTATCTTGTTATTATTTGTTGTTATTAGTCCCATCCTTCAACTCTATTCAATACCTCCCATCTATCTCTTAACACCATCCATATAGGATTTCTATTTGCCATATATATTTCAACCGTACTGTGATGTTTTACAAAAGTTCTGAACCTTTCTATTCTCATTGCCTCTACAGATTGTGAATTAAAAATAAACATTTTTGCTCAAAGTATTATTATATTATTGATTGATTGACTATGACTTTTCAGATCACCCAGTAATGCTATCTGCAAGGTTAGTTCCAGGTAAATATTGCAATCCTTTAGCCATTCCTGGACCTGTGTCCAAAAACAAGCTACAAATGGACAGAACCAAAACAAATGATCTAATGATTCTGTCTCTTCACAGCAAAATCTGCAGAGCTGGGAAGATTGTATCCCCCATATAAATAACATTCTATTGGTAGCAAGAATTTTATATAATAATTTAAATTGAAAGATTCTAATTTTTGAATCCGGTGTCGTTTTGCGTGTCAGGTCATAAACACTATGCCATGGGATCGGTACGTCAAAGATCTCTTCCCAACTATTTTGCAATCTATATGGGACGGCTGTCAATCCTTTGGTCCTTAAGTGAAACTGATATACTTTTTTATTTATCACAGTTTTCCTTAACCAATTATGTTCTTTAATGCAAGGCCGACAGACAAGTTCCTTACTTTCTCCCCCTTCCACTTTCCTCTTCCACTTTTATTTGGTTGTAATTTTGGGTAGAGCAGACATTTCCATATGTTTTTGTTAGCTGCATGTGCGTCATAACTCCACCAGTCCTACCGATGATATCATTTACGAAGATTATATCTTTTTTAAACATTCTGTCAAAAAATAAAGGTTTTTTGTCAATTAGTATATTTGAATTTAACCACAATATTTGTTGCATTATTTGTTCTGTCGTTTCTGGAGGATTAAATTGAAATTGCAACCAACTTTCTATAGCTTGTTTTAGAAATAGTGACATTTGGGAGATTATTTCCTTTTCAAATAACTGAAAGTGAGAGGTTGTAATCTGAATAAAGGGAAAAAGGCCTTTCTTGAACATTGGGTGAGACAATCTTACTAATTTGCTTGAGAACCAGTTCGGATTTAAGTATAACTTTTGTATGACTGAAGCTTTTAGTGATAGGTCTAATGCTTTAATATTTAATAATTTCTGTCCTCCGAATTCATATTCATTATATAAATATGCTCTTTTAATTTTGTCTGGCTTGCCGTTCCAAATAAAATTGAATATTTTTTTCTCATATAATTTAAAAAACTGTTCGCTAGGCGTAGGCAAGACCATAAGCAAATAGGTAAACTGGGATAATACTAAAGAGTTAATCAGTGTGATTTTTCCACAAATTGACAGGTATTTTCCTTTCCATGGTAGTAAGATCTTATCTATTTTTGCTAACTTTCTATTAAAATGTATTGAAGTGAGATCATTTATTTCCTTTGGGATATGTATTCCGAGTATATCCACATCACCATTAGACCATTTTATTGGTAAACTACATGGTAATGTAAAAATTTTATTTTTTAGTGATCCAATACGTAATATAGTACATTTGTCATAATTTGGTTGTAATCCAGAGAGGTTAGAAAATGTATCTAGATCCTCTATGAGGCTGTGGAGGGATTCTAGTTGTGGATTTAAAAGAAAACATGAATCATCAGCGTACAATGACACCTTTGTTTTTAAGCCCTGTATTTCTAATCCTCTGATATTATTATTGGATCTGATTTTAATAGCTAACATCTCGATGGCCACAATAAATAGATATGCCGATAGTGGACAACCTTGTTTCACTCCTCTTGACAGTTTAAAACTTTCTGAGAAATAGCCATTATTTACTATTTTACACCTAGGGTTACTATACATTATTTTGACCCATTTTATAAGAGATTCTCCAAAATTGAAATGCTCCAGGCATTTATATATAAACCCCAGTCGAACTTTATCAAATGCCTTTTCGAAGTCTGCTATGAATAGCAGGCCTGGTTTCCCATATTTTCCATAGTGTTCTATTGTTTCCAATACTTGCCTTATATTATCTCCAATGTATCTTCCATGTAAAAAACCTGTCTGATTAGAATGAATAATATCCGACAATACCTTTTTAATTCTATGCGCTATACATTTTGCTAGGATTTTTGCATCACAACACTGAAGTGTAAGGGGCCTCCAATTTTGTAAATGGACTGGATCTTTATATTTTCCACTTGTATCCTGTTTCAGTAATAATGAGATCAGTCCTTCTTCTTGAGTGTCAGATAATCTACCATTTACATAGGAGTGGTTAAAACATGCTAATAACGGTCCTCTTAGTATATCAAAAAAGGTTTGGTATACCTCGACTGGTATGCCATCCAACCCTGGAGTTTTCCCAGACTTAAAGTCTTTAATTGCATCCAGAAGTTCCTCCTCTGTAATTTCACCTTCACATGAGTCTTTCTGTGTGGCTGTTAATTTGACATTATCAATAGAAAAAAAATCTCTACAATTAGCTTCAGTTAGAGGAGATGGAGGCGACTGAAAAGAAAACATATGCTTAAAGTACTTTGTTTCTTCCTTCAAAATATCATTTGGTGAATTATGGGTGACTCCGTCAATTGTAACCAGTTTCATTAAGTTATTTTTGGTAGCATTCCTATGTTGAAGATTAAAAAAGAATTTTGTGCATTTTCCCCATATTCCATCCAGTTTGCTTTATTTTTATAATATATTACACTTGATCTTTCTTGAATAAGTTTCTCCATTTCTTTTTGTTTTTCCTCTAATTTATTCTGAGCCTCTATGTTACAGTTTTTATTGCCATCTATCTGTTCTGTTAGACTTTCTATTTCCTTTCTTAGTATAAACTATTTTGACCTAAATTGCTTTTGTTTTCGAGATGAGTACTGAATTGCATGGCCTCTAAAGGCACATTTAAAGGCGTCCCATACAATAAGGGGATTCGCTGTACCTATGTTATGTTGGAAAAAGTCAGTTATAAATTCCTTTGTTCTAATTATAAATAAATTATCATCCAATAGGCTTTGATTAAATTTCCAATATCCTCGCCCACGTGGAAATTCAGTAAGAGTAATGTATATGCCTATTATATGATGGTCCGACCGCATTCTGTCCCCTATCAACACTTTTTTTTACTTTTGGTGCCAACGAGAATGAGATAAGAAAGAAGTCAAGACGACTAGCTTGATTGAGTCTCCGCCATGTATATCTCACTAGATCAGGATATTTAAGCCTCCACTAGTTCTAATGTATCCATGACATTCACAATTCCCTGAAGAGCATGTGGGTGATTGTTTGTGGTGTGATTTCCTTTACGGTCCATTGAGCTATTTAAAACAGTATTATAATCCCCCACCATAATAATATTGTCTTGAGTTGCTTGCAGGCTTGATCATTTATTATATATATTGTCAAAGAATTGTGGATCATCATTATTTGGTCCGTAAAGGTTAATGAGCCATATCTGTTTATGGTCCAATAACATATTTAAAATAATCCATCTACCTTGTGTATCTATTTGTACAATTTGCACATTCGGATCGAAATTACTATTAATTAATATCATCACCCCTTTTGAATTTCTTTGCCCATGGGAGAAGTATATTTCCCCCCCCCCCCCCCCCCCATTCTTTTTTCCACGCTACTTCATCTCGAATTGTTGAATGAGTTTCCTGTATACAATAGATATTATATTCCTTCTCTTTGAGCCTGTCACGGATTCTGCCGAGGCTGCTCCTCCTCCTAGTTCGGGCAGGCTTCGGCGTTCGTCGTCCCCGGAGTACTAGCTGCCACCGTTGAATGTTTCTATGTGTGATTGCTTTTGTCTGTCTGTCACACCTGTGTCCGTTTGTGTCTGATTACGTGTTCTATAAGTTGCCTGTGTTGTATTGGTTAGGTTGTGTGTTGTTTTTCGCCTGTCCGTAGTGCTGCGTGTTTTTCTCTGTTTTGTTGTTTTACGCATAGTTGCGTAATTGCTCGCCTCTGTCGTTTTGAGGCCGTTCTTTGTATCTTTGCCTTGTGGTTCACAAGTAAACTTTGTTGGACTAAGCTTCGGTGTCCTGCGCCTGACTCCCACACCACATACACCTCAGCCTTGACAGAACAACACACCACCGTAACCTGGAGTACATCCGGGCAGCTAGGAGATTGAACCCTCGTCAGGCTAGGTGGAACATGTTCCTGACCCGGTTTGTTTTTAAGATCACATACATCCCAGGGTCCCAGAACGGTAAGGCAGACGCCCTGTCCCGGCGGTAGGACACAGAGGAGAGGTCCATTGAACCTACTCCCATACTGCCGGAGTCTTGTCTGGTGGCTCCGGTGGTGTGGAAGGTCGATGCGGAGATCGAGCGGGCACTGCGTACCGACCCTACTCCCCCCGAGTGTCCTGTGTGGCGGACGTATGTTCCGCTCGAGGTTCGTGATCGCCTTATCTATTGGGCTCATACATCACCCTCCTCTGGACATCCAGGTATTGGCCGGACAGTGCACTGCCTTAGCGTGAAATACTGGTGGCCAACGTTAGCTAGGGATGTGAGGGTTTATGTCTCCTCCTGCTCGGTGTGCGCCCAGTGTAAGGCGCCTAGACATTTGCCCAGGGGAAAGTTACATCCCCTGCCCGTTCCACAACGACCATGGTCCCACCTCTCGGTGGATTTTGTGACCGACCTACCCCCCTCCCAGGGGAATACCACCATTTTGGTCGTTGTGGATCGGTTTTCCATGGCCTGTCGTCTCCTCCCAATGCCGGGTCTCCCTACTGCCCTACAGACCGCTGAGGCCCTATTTACCCACGTGTTCCGGCACTATGGGGTCCCCGAGGATATTGTGTCTGACCGAGGTCCCCAGTTCACCTCCAGAGTCTGGGGGGCGTTCATGGAACGCTTGGGGCTCTCGGTGAGCCTTACCTCGGGGTACCACCCAGAGAGCAATGGGCAGGTTGAACGAGTCAACCAGGATGTGGGTAGGTTTCTGAGGTCCTATTGCCAGGGCCGGCCGGAGGAGTGGTCTAGGTATATCCCCTGGGCAGAGATGGCCCAGAACTCTCTCCGCCACTCCTCCACCAATTTAACACCTTTCCAGTGTGTTTTAGGGTATCAGCCGGTCCTGGCACCTTGGCACGAGAGCCAGATCGAGGCCCCTGCGGTGGATGAGTGGATTCGGCGCTCGGAGGAGACGTGGGAAGCTGCCCATGTCCATCTGCAGCGGGCCATCCGTCGACAAAAGGCGAGCGCCGATCGCCACCGCAGTGAGGGTCCAGTGTACGCACCGGGAGATCGAGTCTGGCTCTCGACTCGAAACCTGCCCCTCTGCCTGCCCTGCCGGAAGCTGGGTCGGCGGTTTGTGGGGCCCTTTAAAGTCCTGAGAAGATTGAACGAGGTGTGTTACAGGTTACAACTGCCTATTGAGTACAAGAATATTAACCCCTCGTTCCATGTGTCTCTTCTCAGGCCGGTGGTAGCTGGCCCACTCCAAGAACATGAGATAGGAGAGACCCCTCCGCCCCCTTTGGACATCGAGGGGGCCCCGGCGTACAGGGTCCGGACCATCTTGGACTCAAGGCGCCGGATGAGTGGTCTCCAGTATCTCGTGGAGTGGGAGGGGTACGGTCCGGAGGAACGGTGCTGGGTGCCTAGGAGGGACATCCTAGATCCATCCCTCCTGACGGAGTTCCACCGTGGGCATCCCACGCGCCCGGGTCCGCGTCCTCCTGGCCGTCCCCGAGGCCGGGGTCGGCGCACGGCTGGAGCCGCGCGTCAAGGGGGGGGTATTGTCACGGATTCTGCCGAGGCTGCTCCTCCTCCTAGTTCGGGCAGGCTTCGGCGTTCGTCGTCCCCGGAGTACTAGCTGCCACCGTTGAATGTTTCTATGTGTGATTGCTTTTGTCTGTCTGTCACACCTGTGTCCGTTTGTGTCTGATTACGTGTTCTATAAGTTGCCTGTGTTGTATTGGTTAGGTTGTGTGTTGTTTTTCGCCTGTCCGTAGTGCTGCGTGTTTTTCTCTGTTTTGTTGTTTTACGCATAGTTGCGTAATTGCTCGCCTCTGTCGTTTTGAGGCCGTTCTTTGTATCTTTGCCTTGTGGTTCACAAGTAAACTTTGTTGGACTAAGCTTCGGTGTCCTGCGCCCTGACTCCCACACCACATACACCTCAGCCTTGACAGAACAACACACCACCGTAACCTGGAGTACATCCGGGCAGCTAGGAGATTGAACCCTCGTCAGGCTAGGTGGAACATGTTCCTGACCCGGTTTGTGTTTAAGATCACATACATCCCAGGGTCCCAGAACGGTAAGGCAGACGCCCTGTCCCGGCGGTAGGACACAGAGGAGAGGTCCATTGAACCTACTCCCATACTGCCGGAGTCTTGTCTGGTGGCTCCGGTGGTGTGGAAGGTCGATGCGGAGATCGAGCGGGCACTGCGTACCGACCCTACTCCCCCCGAGTGTCCTGTGTGGCGGACGTATGTTCCGCTCGAGGTTCGTGATCGCCTTATCTATTGGGCTCATACATCACCCTCCTCTGGACATCCAGGTATTGGCCGGACAGTGCACTGCCTTAGCGTGAAATACTGGTGGCCAACGTTAGCTAGGGATGTGAGGGTTTATGTCTCCTCCTGCTCGGTGTGCGCCCAGTGTAAGGCGCCTAGACATTTGCCCAGGGGAAAGTTACATCCCCTGCCCGTTCCACAACGACCATGGTCCCACCTCTCGGTGGATTTTGTGACCGACCTACCCCCCTCCCAGGGGAATACCACCATTTTGGTCGTTGTGGATCGGTTTTCCATGGCCTGTCGTCTCCTCCCAATGCCGGGTCTCCCTACTGCCCTACAGACCGCTGAGGCCCTATTTACCCACGTGTTCCGGCACTATGGGGTCCCCGAGGATATTGTGTCTGACCGAGGTCCCCAGTTCACCTCCAGAGTCTGGGGGGCGTTCATGGAACGCTTGGGGCTCTCGGTGAGCCTTACCTCGGGGTACCACCCAGAGAGCAATGGGCAGGTTGAACGAGTCAACCAGGATGTGGGTAGGTTTCTGAGGTCCTATTGCCAGGGCCGGCCGGAGGAGTGGTCTAGGTATATCCCCTGGGCAGAGATGGCCCAGAACTCTCTCCGCCACTCCTCCACCAATTTAACACCTTTCCAGTGTGTTTTAGGGTATCAGCCGGTCCTGGCACCTTGGCACGAGAGCCAGATCGAGGCCCCTGCGGTGGATGAGTGGATTCGGCGCTCGGAGGAGACGTGGGAAGCTGCCCATGTCCATCTGCAGCGGGCCATCCGTCGACAAAAGGCGAGCGCCGATCGCCACCGCAGTGAGGGTCCAGTGTACGCACCGGGAGATCGAGTCTGGCTCTCGACTCGAAACCTGCCCCTCTGCCTGCCCTGCCGGAAGCTGGGTCGGCGGTTTGTGGGGCCCTTTAAAGTCCTGAGAAGATTGAACGAGGTGTGTTACAGGTTACAACTACCTATTGAGTACAAGAATATTAACCCCTCGTTCCATGTGTCTCTTCTCAGGCCGGTGGTAGCTGGCCCACTCCAAGAACATGAGATAGGAGAGACCCCTCCGCCCCCTTTGGACATCGAGGGGGCCCCGGCGTACTGCTCAAGTAGGTCTCTGACCGCATTTATTTCTCTGTTTAGGCTGCATATAGGCAACTCACAGCAGGTCCATAAAACAGATGGGGACTTCTCTTTGGTGTATGGGTCGCTCAGGTGGGTGTCCAGGTTATAGGGATAGGGATCTTTCCATCATGATAGGACAATGAAAAATTAGATTAGATGTATACTATATTTAAAAATGTATATCCCTCATCTACACAAAATTGAAAGCTCTCTCTCTCACTACCCCTGTTCATAGACCCCCGGTCGGCTCTGGGATATGCAACCATTTCCCCTCTCACTCACTTAACGCCGCACCTTTTCAAACACAAAAATCCACACCACATGGTTGACTGGGGAAGAAATGGGCCGAGCGTGCAAACGCACCCGCTTTCACCTGTTGTGCTATTTACAAACAAACAAGTGACTGGCTCAACTGTTCTGGGGAACTAAGGTAAGCTTCATAATGTAAAATAATGTGACAGGTGAAATGAAGAACACAATCTGCTTTACCTCCTAACATATTGCATAAGGTATTTTCTTAAAAAGTAGCTACAATTATTAAAATGTATTAAGAAAAATTCAAAGAAATAGTTTCAATTGTACTGGCTGTATTAAAAAACATCCAATGGCTATTTCCAAATACCCCGGTATACGGTATATACGGTATACCGCACAAGCCTAGGGGGCCCACAGGGTATTTTCCCTCAGCCTCATGGCAAAATGTGTAGAATAGCAGGAAATTAGCTTTAAAAATGCTAAATTCTCTGAGCCTCATTGCAAAATGTGTAGAATAGCATGAGCTAAGCTACCAAAATGCAAATGTTTCTCTCTACCCCATGGCAATATGTGTAGAAGTGCAGGAAATTAGCTTTAAAACAGCAACATTTTCTCTCAGCTTCATAGCAAAATGTGTTGAATAGTATGAGATTAGCTATACCTTGCTCAGACCTTGCGGGGGGGGGGGGGGGGGGGGGGGGGGGAATATGGTGGGAAATATGATAATGACGGACATGAGTCAGCCTCACTTGGGATTTGAACTCACAACCTCTCAGTCAGTAGCACACATTTTACATTTACATTTTACATTTTAGACATTTAGCAGACGCTCTTATCCAGAGCGATTTACAGTTAGTGAGTGCATACGTTTTTTAAAATTTGTTTGAATTTATTTTTAAGAAATTGTTTTATTATTTGTGAGCCAGAACTTGTATTACTTTGATTTCATTATTGTTCATTGTTATTGTTATTATTGTTGATTGTATATTGTTATTATTCATTATTCATTATCCGCCAGGTTTATGCATTAATATGCCCTGAAAGGTATTGGTGGAGCCAGCAGATCTGTTGGTTGGTGGCCTTTACAATCGTGATCGTGGCCTCACTACCTCATTCTAATGACAGACCTTTTTCTGAAACCAGCCAATTTTCTCTTGTCTCATAATTTCTCCCGTTTTACAGGTTTGTAATGTATAACTATACAAATTATACCTTGGAATAGTAAGATAACATGTTTCGCTAACTATTTCATGGGTTGTGTGATGTTTAAAGTACTTTTTTTTTTTTTTTTTTTTTCAAAGGTAGAAAATCCTAAGTCTCCCCATTATAGGATTTATAGAGTAACCTAACAAAATGGCGGCGCGGGTTTTTCACATTTTTAAGCATTTTAGAATCACTACTCTCGGCGGGTCTGACTTAGAATATGTGGACAACTACAAATACCTAGGTGTCTGGTTAGACCGTAAACTCTCCTTCCAGACTCACATTAAGCATCTACAATCCAAAGTTAAATCTAGAATCGGCTTCCTATTTTCGCAACAAAGCCTCCTTCACTCATGCTGCCAAACATGCCCTCGTAAAACTGACTATCCTACCGATCCTTGACTTCGGCGATGTCATTTACAAAATAGCCTCCAACACTCTACTCAGCAAATTGGATGTAGTCTATCACAGTGCCATCCGTTTTGTCTCCAAAGCCCCATACACTACCCACCACTGTGACCTGTACGCTCTTGTTGGCTGGTCCTCACTACATATTCGTTGCCAAACCCACTGGCTCCAGGTCGTCTATAAATCATTGCTAGGCAAATCCCCGCCTTATCTTAGCTCATTGGTCACCATAGCAGCACCCACCCGTAGTCTGCGCTCCAGCAGGTATATCTCACTGGTCATCCCCAAAGCCAACACCTCCTTTGGCCGCCATTCCTTCCAGTTCTCTGCTGCCAATGACTGGAACGAACTTCAAAAATCTCTGAAGCTGGAGACTCTTATCTCCCTCACTAACTTTAAGCATCAGTTGTCAGAGCAGCTTACCGATCACTGCACCTGTACACAGCCCATCTGTAATTAGCCCACCCAACTACCTCATCCCCATATTGTTATTTATTTTGCTAATTTGCATCCCAGTATCTCTATTTGCACATCATCTTCTGCACATCTATCATTCCAGTGTTTGGCTCACTGTCAAAAGCAGACAATGGAAATGCACTGCTTTGACCCTAACAAGTCTATCTGAGCAACTAAAATGTGTTGTTTTTCATATTACTTCCATGTCTTGAAGTATAGGGCCATAAAACACGGTGGGAAACTGGGAACATAGGCCTACAACCCAGAGTAATTAGCCTAATGAAGACCATCTTGGTTAGTGAAGGTAGTTTGGTTTGTCCCAGTAGGTAGTTTGTCCCTCTTACCTCTCCGTAGTCGGTTGTGAGGACCAGGTATCCGTCGTCGTGGGAACAGGAGCTGACAGTAGCAGGGAGGAGCTGCTCTTTGTCCCGCAGCCAGACACGGGCCCCCTGAAACACAACAGATAGATAGATAACACGATGGGACACGGGCCCCCTGAAACACAACAGATAGATAGATAACACGATGGGACACGGGCCCCCTGAAACACAACGGATAGATAGATAACACGATGGGACACGGGCCCCCTGAAACACAACAGATAGATAGATAACAAGATGGGACACGGGCCCCCTGAAACACAACAGATAGATAGATAACATGATGGGACACGGGCCCCCTGAAACACAACAGATAGATAGATAACACGATGGGACACGGGCCCCCTGAAACACAACAGATAGATAGATAACACGATGGGACACGGGCCCCCTGAAACACAACAGATAGATAGATAACACGATGGGACACGGGCCCCCTGAAACACAACAGATAGATAGATAACACAATGGGACACGGGCCCCCTGAAACACAACAGATAGATAGATAACACGATGGGACACGGGCCCCCTGAAACACAACAGATAGATAGATAACACGATGGGACACGGGCCCCCTGAAACACAACGGATAGATAGATAACACGATGGGACACGGGCCCCCTGAAACACAACAGATAGATAGATAACACGATGGGACACGGGCCCCCTGAAACACAACAGATAGATAGATAACACGATGGGACACGGGCCCCCTGAAACACAACGGATAGATAGATAACACGATGGGACACGGGCCCCCTGAAACACAACGGATAGATAGATAACACGATGGGACACGGGCCCCCTGAAACACAACAGATAGATAGATAACACGATGGGACACGGGCCCCCTGAAACACAACAGATAGATAGATAACATGATGGGACACGGGCCCCCTGAAACACAACAGATAGATAGATAACATGATGGGACACGGGCCCCCTGAAACACAACAGATAGATAGATAACATGATGGGACACGGGCCCCCTGAAACACAACAGATAGATAGATAACACGATGGGACACGGGCCCCCTGAAACACAACAGAAGAAGATCAGCCTCTGGCCTCTGGCCTGTCAAAGTCAAGGGCCACTTCAGAGGGGAAGCTGAACACCCCATACACATGCCATAAGAGACACATAAATGGTTACCAGTCCTGGTTCTACAGTATAGACAACAATATTCTAGAGAGAAAGCATTAGCTAAAAAGATGGAGATGGTCTTCAAAATAATAACATAGTGTACATGTGACATGGTTAAATACAACAGCCAGCCCTGACTCAGGTTCTGTCCAGTTGAAGTGGACCCTGACTCAGGTTCTGTCCAGTTGAAGTGGACCCTGACTCAGGTTCTGTCCAGTTGAAGTGGTCCCTGACTCTCTCTCTGACTCACAGTCCTGCCACACAGCACAGCCTAGCCATTAGCCATCCCGAGCTGGCAGGCAGGCTCAGAGCACGGGGCTGCAGCGTCATAGTGTCCACTGTGTTCTACTGAGGGAGGGATGCAGCGTCATAGTGTCCACTGTGTTCTACTGAGGGAGGGATGCAGCGTCATAGTGTCCACTGTGTTCTACTGAGGGAGGGATGCAGCGTCATAGTGTCCACTGTGTTCTACTGAGGGAGGGATGCAGCGTCATAGTGTCCACTGTGTTCTACTGAGGGAGGGAAGCAGCGTCATAGTGTCCACTGTGTTCTACTGAGGGAGGGATGCAGCGTCATAGTGTCCACTGTGTTCTACTGAGGGAGGGATGCAGCGTCATAGTGTCCACTGTGTTCTACTGAGGGAGGGATGCAGCGTCATAGTGTCCACTGTGTTCTACTGAGGGAGGGATGCAGCGTCATAGTGTCCACTGTGTTCTACTGAGGGAGGGATGCAGCGTCATAGTGTCCACTGTGTTCTACTGAGGGAGGGATGCAGCGTCATAGTGTCCACTGTGTTCTACTGAGGGAGGGATGCAGCGTCATAGTGTCCACTGTGTTCTACTGAGGGAGGGATGCAGCGTCATAGTGTCCACTGTGTTCTACTGAGGGAGGGATGCAGCGTCATAGTGTCCACTGTGTTCTAC
Organism: Coregonus ussuriensis; assembly: GCA_031479575.1. Classification (NCBI taxonomy): domain Eukaryota; kingdom Metazoa; phylum Chordata; class Actinopteri; order Salmoniformes; family Salmonidae; genus Coregonus; species Coregonus ussuriensis. The sequence goes on along the minus strand of CM062476.1, from coordinate 1,294,154 downwards.
TGAGGGAGGGATGCAGCGTCATAGTGTCCACTGTGTTCTACTGAGGGAGGGATGCAGCGTCATAGTGTCCACTGTGTTCTAACTACCTGATGTTCAAATTTTCATCAAGGATCTCTCTGTACTTTGCTCCGTTCATCTTTCCCTCAATCCTGACTGGTCTCCCAGTCCCTGCCACTGAAAAACATCCCCACAGCATGATGCTGCCACCACCATGCTTCACCGTAGGGATGGTGCCAGGTTTCCTCCAGACGTGACGCTTGGCATTCAGGCCAAAGAGTTAAATCTTGGTTTCATCAGACCAGAGAATCTCATTTCTCATGGTCTGAGTCTTTAGGTGCCTTTTGGCAAACTCCAAGCGGGTTGTCATGTGCCTTTTACTGAGGAGTGGCTTCCGTCTGGCCACTCTACCATAAAGGCCTGATTGGTGGAGTGCTGCAGAGATGGTTGTTCTTCTGGAAGGTTCTCCCATCTCCACAGAGCACTCTGGAGCTATGTCAGAGTGACCATTGGGTTCTTGGTCACCTCCCTGACCAAGGCCCTTACCCCAGATTGCTCAGTTTGGCCGGGCGGCCAGGTCTAGGAAGAGTCTTGGCGGTTCCAAACTTCTTCCATTTAAGAATGATGGAGGCCACTGTGTTCTTGGGGACCTTCAATGCTGCAGAAATGTTTTCGTACCCTTCCCCAGATCGGTGCCTCGACACAATCCTGTCTCGGAGCTCTACGGACAATTCCTTCGACCTCATGGCTTGGTTTTTGCTCTGACATGCACTTTCAACTGTGGGACCTTATATAGACAGGTGTGTGCCTTTCCAAATAATGTCCAATCAATTGAATTTACCACAGGTGGACTCCAATCAAGTTGTAGAAACATCTCAAGGTTGATCAATGGAAACAGGATGCACCTGAGCTCAATTTTGAGTCTCATGGCAAAGAGTCTGAATACTTATGTAAATAAGGTATTTCTGATGATTTATTTTAATACATTTGCAAAAATTTCTAACAACCTGTTTTCGCTTTGTCATTATGGGGTATTGTGTGTAGATTGATGAGGAAGAAAATTAATTTAATCCATTTTAGAATAAAGCTGTAACGTAAAAAGTCAAGGGGTCTGAATACTTTCCGAATGCACTGTAGCCTAATGTGTCCAGTTCTCTCCCTAGCCCATTATATCAAACCACTGAGACCAGTTCTAGCCAACAGTTACGAATCAAGCCACTGAGACCAGTTCTAGCCAACAGTTATGAATCAAGCCAGTAGAGTGGAGAGAGAGTAATTTGTCCAACAGGAGAGGAGAGAGTAATTTGTCCAACAGGAGAGGAGAGAGTCGTTTGTCCAACAGGAGAGGAGAGAGTCGTTTGTCCAACAGGAGAGGAGAGAGTCGTTTGTCCAACAGGAGAGGAGAGAGTCGTTTGTCCAACAGGAGAGGAGAGAGTCGTTTGTCCAACAGGAGACGAGAGAGAGTCGTTTGTCCAACAGGAGAGGAGAGAGTCGTTTGTCCAACAGGAGAGGAGAGAGTCGTTTGTCCAACAGGAGAGGAGAGGAGAGTCGTTCGTCCAACAGGAGAGGAGAGAGAGTCATTTGTCCAACAGGAGACGAGAGAGAGTCGTTTGTCCAACAGGAGACGAGAGAGAGTCGTTTGTCTTAACAGGGCATGAAACTGAACAGATGAATAAAGCCTACAGCTCAACCCTAGACAAGGTTCCAAGGTTCTGCCTCGGGCCTCTCAGACATCAATCCTCATGAAATATTAACAACATGCAGCTCCACGTGGTTGCAGGACAGACACAGGGAACGGGTACTGGGAGTGTAGGCAGAGTCAGAGCAAAGATCGACATGTTTTAATGAAGGCATTTGGATGTCACTTCAAATGACAACTGGTCTTGTCATTTAGATCACTTTAGATCACCAGAGAAATCCAGTCATTATGGATCATTGAGAATCCACAAAGTGCAGGGAGTGAAAATACATTTGTTCATTGCTTCCACCTTTATATTGTCCAGTTGCTTCCACCTTTATTTTGTCCAGAGCCTTTTTTTCCCTTTGTGCTTTTTGGTGTAATGATAGCAGGCCATTAGAGAGAGACAAAGCAGTCAGTCAGTCAGCAGCAGCACTCTGGCCTAAAAACCTATTTCCACTGTTCTGTTAATGGAGCAAGCTAAACGTAGCAACACCAAACCACAGGGGGACAGAACCAGGCAGTGAGGAGGGGGGCAAGGTCCGTGGACCGCGGTGTGACTTGGGAGACAGCTGGGGAGGAGGAGAGGAAAGCTGGGGGCACCTGATAATACTCTGTCCCATTGTCTAGATGGACACTAGCGGTTACTATAGAAACATGGATCTAGAGATAACACAATCGTTATGATGAAACAACCGTATGGACCAGAGAACAGACTGATGAATGAATGGCAACTTAATGAAATACCCTGTACAGAGGGGTTGCCTAGAAACCACAGCAGGTGCCATGTTGGAAGACCAGAGTCAGTCTGGTGGAAGCAAGGGGCCAGGGTTCTGGTCTAGAAGCAGGGTTTCGACTGCAGTTTAACTGACGCCCTGCCCAGAAAGATAATCTCCATACACGGCCACATAGAGAAGTCAGATTAGAAAATTCCTAATAAGACACTTTAGTCATCACCTTTGTGCACAAAAACATCCATTGAACTATTAAAATAATTGTCGCTGAGGCCGATTTTTTTCTCCAATGTCTGCCATGTTTTTGGATGACGTCATCGCTGCTCCCTGTGTGATGTTGGCCGGTATAAACCGGATGCAACCCGGATATAGAATGTTCATGAATCGGCATATGCGAACGTGAGTAGATTACCTGGAAAACAACAGGCGGACATCTTGGACGCAGTCTTGTTTTTCTAAGGACACAGAAAACGGAGGCAGTGGGAGAACCTAATGTTAGCTGGCTAGCTTGCTACAGGAACTAAGTGTGCAGGCTAACTCAAATGAGCTGCTAATGTAATGTTAGCTGGCTAGCTTGCTACAGGAACTAAGTGAATTAAAAATCACCAGCTTGCTAACTTTATATTAGCTAGTTAGCTATCTAGATGTATTTATCATAAATTAAAAACACAAACTCGAAATGCATTTGTAGCTAAGTAGCTAGCTAACAGCCATGGAAGAGGGTGAACGGATTAGCTAGCATTTCCAGCTGTCAGAGAAGGGACAGTAGGCTACTCTGGATTGGGCAGGTACCTTTGTGGGAGGACATTACGAAAACATTCCCCTAGCGAGACAAACTGAGGACAGAGAGATATAGGAACATCATATTCAGTGCTGTCTAATTAGAGTATAATGCAGCCTGTTTATTTTGTGATGTTTTCTGTCCTCAGATAGAGAGCCGTGAAAGCCTGTCTGCAGATGAAGAGGTCCCAATGAATGTCCCAAGAGAATCAGGGCACATCCTTGTATACCATGGGTTATATATGTACCTATGTTAGCACATTTCGTGAACAAAAAATACAGTTTAAAAAGTCACACAAAATGTGTAAACCTATTACAACAGGAGCAGGCCAACAATGCTGGGTGTGCAGGCTTTTGTTCCAGCCCAGCACTAACACACCTGATTCAATTTAAGAAAACCTAATTAGTTGATAAGAAAGTGTGCTATAGAGCTCGCAGGCTCGTAGTCCAAAACACGGAAATAAGTGACCTCTGGTTGGTTCAGACATTCCTTTGGGGAAAATTAACAGGAAAAGAATAGTGTTTTGGAATAAACGCTGAAAATAAGGTCTGAGATCAACACAGGATTAGGAGATCTTATATGTTTTGTTCTATGAGGTAACATCAGTCAGTTAACATGACCTTTGATACATACACAGTGCATTCGGAAGAGTATTCAGACCCCTTGACTTTGTCCACATTTTGTTACGCTACAGCCTTATTCTATTTTTCCCCCCTCATCAATCTACACACAATACCCCATAATAATATAATATAATATGCCATTTAGCAGACGCTTTTAGCCAAAGCGACTTACAGTCATGCGTGCATACATTTTTTTTGTGTATGGGTGGTCCCGGGGATCGAACCCACTACCTTGGCGTTACAAGCGCCGTGCTCTACCAGCTGAGCTACAGAGGACCACTGAGCTACATAATGACAAAGCAAAAACAGGTTTTTAGAAATACCTCATTTACATAAGTATTCAGACCCTTTGCTATGAGACTCGAAATTGAGCTCAGGTGCATCCTGTTTCCATTGATCATCCTTGAGATGTTTCTACAACTTGATTGGAGTCCACCTGTGGTAAATTCAATTGATTGGACATGATTTGGAAAGGCACACACCTGTCTATATAAGGTCCCACAGTTGACAGTGCATGTCAGAGCAAAAACCAAGCCATGAGGTCAAAGGAATTGTCCGTAGAGCTCCGAGACAGGATTGTGTCGAGGCACAGATCTGGGGAAGGGTACCAAAACATTTCTGCAGCATTGAAGGTCCCCAAGAACACAGTAGCCTCCATCATTCTTAAATGGAAGAAGTTTGGAACCACCAAGCTGGCCGCCCGGCCAAACTGAGCAATCGAGGGAGAAGGACCTTGGTCAGTCAGGGAGGTGACCAAGAAGCTGATGGTCGCTCTGACAGAGCTCCAGAGTTCCTCTGTGGAGATGGGAGAACCTTCCAGAAGGACAACCATCTCTGCAGCACTCCACCAATCAGGCCTTTATGGTAGAGTGGCCAGACGGAAGCCACTCCTCAGTAAAAGGCACATGCCAGCCCGCTTGGAGTTTGCCAAAAGGCACCTAAAGGACTCTCAGACCATGAGAAACAAGATTCTCTGGTCTGATGAAACCAAGATTGAACTCTTTGGCCTGAATGCCAAGCGTCACATCTGGAGGAAACTTGGCACCATCCCTACGGTGAAGCATGGTGGTGGCAGCATCATGCTGTGGGGATGTTTTTCAGCAGCAGGGACTGGGAGACTAGTCAGGATCGAGGGAAAGATGAACGGAGCAAAGTACTGAGAGATCCTTGATGAAAACCTGCTCCAGAGCGCTCAGGACCTCCGACTGGGGCGAAGGTTCACCTTCCAACAGGACAAAGACCCTAAGCACACAGCCAAGACAACGCAGGAGTGGCTTTGGGACAAGTCTCTGAATGTCCTTGAGTGGCCCAGCCAGAGCCCGGACTTAAACCGATTGAACATCTCTGGAGAGACCTGAAAATAGCTGTGCAGCGACGCTCCCCATCCAACCTGACAGAGCTTGAGAGGATCTGCAGGAAGAATGGGAGAAACTCCCCAAATACAAGTGTGCCAAGCTTGTAGAGTCATACCAAAGAAGACTCGAGGCTGTAATCACTGCCAAAGGTGCTTCAACAAAGTACTGAGTAAAGGGTCTGAATACTTATGTAAATGTGATATTTCAGTATTGTTGTTTTTTTAATCATTTCTAAAAACCTATTTTTGTTTTGTCATTATGATATATTGTGTGTAGATTGAGGGCAAAAAATTATTTCATCCATTTTAGAATAAGGCTGTAACGTAACAAAATGTGGAAAAAAGTCAAGGGGTCTGAATACTTTCCGAATGCAATGTGTATGCTTCAAATTCACAAAAAGTGACGTTAGCTGATAAAGATTCTCATTGAACAAAACGTTTACGATCTCCTAAGCCTGTGTTTCCCACACACCTTATATTCAGAGTTTATCACAAAACGATTAATTTCCCCGTCGGCTTTGTCCAACGAGCCGTGGCGGAGTTAATGCCTACAAAAAGACGCCATTACTATTCCTCTCCATTGGCTGGATCAGTCTTCTCACGCAGTAGATCAGGGATCAGTAGATCAGGGATCAGTGGAGCGTGGTTGGCCACCTCTGCTATGGACTTCTTTAATAATAACAGCCTACTTACTAAGATGTCTAACCTTCACATATGAGTTAGATTACTTTTACACTTTGGAATTATATGAAATAAAGTGTTGATTCTTTGAAGTGATTAAACTGTTTAAATTAGTTTTCATTGTTAACTTAAAATTATTATTGAAGATGAACTAGTGTCGATGTTGATTAATCACAGATCCCAATCCTGCCATAAAGAGAGGAAGGGGTTCTGTCTCTGTGTCTCTCTGTGTTTCTGTGTTGTATTCTCAAATCAACATGACCTTTTTGTTCAGTTGTACACTCTCCAACATTTAATATATTCATATGGTTTAAGCAACAGAATCATTCAGACTGACCAAAGCAACAGAATCATTCAGACTGACCAAAGCAACAGAATCATTCAGACCAAAGCAACAGAATCATTCAGACTGACCAAAGCAACAGAATCATTCAGACTGACCAAAGCAACAGAATCATTCAGACCAAAGCAACAGAATCATTCAGGCTGACCAAAGCAACAGAATATAACAACCATGTTGTCTAACTGAGGGATGTTTCCTTTCATATCTGGACAAGGACAAAGTGGTAGAAGTAGAAACTGATGCTGCTGCAGCTGTTCATCTTCACAGTGGGAATCCAGTGGACATGGGTGTCTTGTTAGAGGTCAGCTGGTGAATCTACAGTAGTACATAAACCAATGAAAAGCCCTGCTGGTAGACTATCCCTTCTACAGGTCTATCTATACCATCAGGTGTTTGGTTGTGTTTCATTTATTCAGGTGTTTTAGTGTCATATAAAATATTAAATCTATTGCTGGGCTGGAACAACCAATAGTCAGCACAGCAGGTTGTCCTATCACGTTGAGGCCTTTGTCCTATGTGTAATGTCCATACATTTTCCCACCAAGTTCTCAACAAATTATCATTGGGTTATTATGTGAATATATGATAACCACTGGAGATTTTTGGACAATAATGTTCTCCTAAAGGCTAGAAGAACGTCATATTGGACAATGTGTCTCCCCTTTTCATAGGCCTGGATTTCATGGTTCAAGACAAGGTGTTTTTTATTGATCTCTCAGTGTAGGCCGAAGCTACCATGTGATTTGTCGTATTAAATAACCTTCCGCTAATGTCTCAAGTCATATAAAATGTAGAAGAATTGCATGACGTGTGTTTATCAAAGGCCACATGTAGATTGATGAGGGGGGAAAAAAACAATTGAATCCATTTTAAAATAAGGCTGTAACGTAACAAAATGTGGAAAACGTTAAGGGGTGTGAATACTTTCCAAATGCACTGTGTATTAGGATGTTTCATTGTGGTCTATTAGGATGTTTCATTGTGGTCTATTAGGATGTTTCATTGTGGTCTATGTACAGTTGAAGTTGGAAGTTTACATACACTTAGGTTGGAGTCATTAAAACTTGTTGTCAACCACTCCACAAATGTCTTGTTAACAAACTATAGTTTTGGTAAGTCGGTTAGGACATCTACTTTGTGCATGACACAAGTCATTTTTCCAACAATTGTTTACAGACGGATTATTTCACTTATAATTCACTGTATCACAATTCCAGTGGGTCAGAAGTTTACATACACTAAGTTGACTGTGCCTTTAAACAGCTTGGAAAATTCCAGAAAATGATGTCATGGTTTTAGAAGGTTCTGATAGGTTAATTGACATAATTTGAATCAATTGGAGGTGTATCTGTGGATGTATTTCAAGGCCTACCTTCAAACTCAGTGCCTCTTTGCTTGACATCATGGGAAAATCAAAAGAAATCAGCCAAGACCTCAGAAAAACAATTGTAGACCTCCACAAGTCTGGTTCATCCTTGGGAGCAATTTCCAAACGCCTGAAGTTACCACATTCATCTGTACAAACAATAGTATGCAAGTATAAACACCATGGGACCACGCAGCCGTCATACCGCTCAGGAAGGAGACGCGTTCTGTCTCCTAGAGATGAACGTACTTTGGTGCGAAAAGTGCAAAACAATCCCAGAACAACAGCAAAGGACCTTGTGAAGATGCTGGAGGAAACAGGTACAAAAGTATCTATATCCACAGTAAAACGAGTCCTATATCGACATAACCTGAAAGGCCGCTCAGCAAGGAAGAAGCCACTGCTCCAAAACCGCCATAAAAAAGCCAGACTACGGTTTGCAACTGCACATAGGGACAAAGATCGTGCTTTTTGGAGAAATGTCCTCTGGTCTGATGAAACAAAAATAGAACTGTTTGGCCATAATGACCATCGTTATGTTTGGAGGAAAAAGGGGGTTGCTTGCAAGCCGAAGAACACCATCCCAACCGTGAAGCACGGGGGTGGCAGCATCATGTTGTGGGGGTGCTTTGCTGCAGGAGGGACTGGTGCACTTCACAAAATAGATGGCATCATGAGGAAGGAAAACTATGTGGATATATTGAAGCAACATCTCAAGACATCAGTCTTGAAAAAGGACAATGACCCCAAGCATACTTCCAAAGTTGTGGCAAAATGGCTTAAGGACAACAAAGTCAAGGTATTGGAGTGGCCATCACAAAGCCCTGACCTCAATCCTATAGAAAATGTGTGGGCAGAACTGAAAAAGTGTGTGCGAGCAAGGAGGCCTACAAACCTGACTCAGTTACACCAGCTCTGTCAGGAGGAATGGGCCAAAATTCACCCAACTTATTGTGGGAAGCTTGTGGAAGGCTACCCGAAACGTTTGACCCAAGTTAAACAATTTAAAGGCAATGCTACCAAATACTAATTGAATGTATATAAACTTCTGACCCACTGGGAATGTGATGAAAGAAATAAAAGCTGAAATAAATCATTCTCTCTACTATTATTCTGACATTTCACATTCTTAAAATAAAGTGGTGATCCTAACTGACCTAAGACAGGGAATCTTTACTAGGATTAAATGTCAGGAATTGTGAAAAACTGAGTTTAAATGTATTTAGCTAAGGTGTATGTAAACTTCCGACTTCAACTGTATTAGGATGCTTCATTGTTGTCTATGTATTAGGATGTTTCATTGTGGTCTATGTATTAGGATGTTTCATTGTGGTCTATTAGGATGTTTCATTGTGGTCTATGTATTAGGATGTTTCATTGTGGTCTATGTATTAGGATGTTTCATTGTGGTCTATTAGGATGTTTCATTGTGGTCTATTAGGATGTTTCATTGTGGTCTATTAGGATGTTTCATTGTGGTCTATTAGGATGTTTCATTGTGGTCTATTAGGATGTTTCATTGTGGTCTATTAGGATGTTTCATTGTGGTCTATGTATTAGGATGTTTCATTGTTGTCTATTAGGATGCTTCATTGTGGTCTATTAGGATGTTTCATTGTGGTCTATTAGGATGTTTCATTGTGGTCTATTAGGATGTTTCATTGTGGTCTATGTATTAGGATGTTTCATTGTGATCTATTAGGATGTTTCATTGTGGTCTATTAGGATGTTTCATTGTGGTCTATTAGGATGTTTCATTGTGGTCTATTATGATGCTTCATTGTGGTCTATTAGGATGTTTCATTGTGGTCTAGTAGGATGTTTCATTGTGGTCTATGTATTAGGATGTTTCATTGTGGTCTATGTATTATGATGTTTCATTGTGGTCTATGTATTAGGATGTTTCATTGTGGTCTATTAGGATGTTTCATTGTGGTCTATTAGGATGTTGCATTGTGGTCTATTAGGATGTTGCATTGTGGTCTATTAGGATGTTGCATTGTGGTCTATGTATTAGGATGTTTCATTGTGGTCTATGTATTAGGATGTTTCATTGTAGTCTATGTATTAGGATGTTTCATTGTTGTCTATTAGGATGTTTCATTGTGGTCTATGTATTAGGATGTTTCATTGTGGTCTATGTATTAGGATGTTTCATTGTGGTCTATGTATTAGGATGTTTCATTGTGGTCTATTAGGATGTTTCATTGTGGTCTATGTATTAGGATGTTTCATTGTGGTCTATTAGGATGTTTCATTGTGGTCTATTAGGATGTTGCATTGTGGTCTATTAGGATGTTGCATTGTGGTCTATTAGGATGTTGCATTGTGGTCTATTAGGATGTTGCATTGTGGTCTATTAGGATGTTGCATTGTGGTCTATTAGGATGTTGCATTGTGGTCTATTAGGATGTTGCATTGTGGTCTATTAGGATGTTGCATTGTGGTCTATTAGGATGTTGCATTGTGGTCTATGTTATTTCCTTTTCCGGGTCTCTCTTGGGAAAGAGGTCTTCTGACCTGCTTAAATTAAATGAAACCATTTTTGGCATTGAATTTAACATAGGATACTATTGATATGTGCTGTGACCATATAAGGGTGTGTGGTTGTAGCTACTGTGCCTGGTCCTAGATTGGCGACTGATTCAGGCTTGAGAAAAGAAAAAACCGCACCACGTGATCTGGTCTGATGGATCTGCGTCCCAAATGGTATCAAATTGCTACTTAGTGTAGGCCTACTATTATGGGCTCTGGTCAGAAGCAGTTCCCTATATAGGGAATAGGGTGCTATTTGGGACAATCCCCAGAGGAGAATTACAGACCGACTGGTTTAGTTATTCTGTAGATGTAAGAAGATCAGTTGTTATTATGTAACTCTAAATTACAGAGCCTGGGTTTGGTGGCAGTTTGGTGGAGTGTTTATATCACTAAGTCCTGTGAGTCTGGTCTTTAGGCCCTAACTGCATCAGAGTATCAGATAAAGAGGATGGATGGAAGAGAGTTAGACTACAGACTACTACCTAGAACAGCTCAAATAAGCAAAGGGAAACGACAGTCCATCATTACTTTAAGACATGAAGGTCAGTCAATACGGAACATTTCAAGAACTTTGAAAGTTTCTTCAAGTGCAGTCGCAAAAACCATCAAGCGCTGTGATGAAACTGGCTCTCATGAGGACCGCCACAGGAATGGAAGACCCAGAGTTACCTCTGCTGCAGAGGATAAGTTCATTAGAGTTATCAGCCTCAGACATTACAGCCCAAATAAATGCTTCACAGAGTTCAAGTAACAGACATATCTCAACATCAACTGTTCAGAGGAGACTGTGTGAATCAGGTGGTCCTCTGTAGCTCAGCTGGTAGAGCACGGCGCTTGTAACGCCAGGGTAGTGGGATCGATCCCCGGGACCACCCATACGTAAAAATTTATGCACACATGACTGTAAGTCGCTTTGGATAAAAGCGTCTGCTAAATGGCATATTATTATTATATTATTCATGGTCGAATTGCTGCAAAGAAACCACTACTAAAGGACACCAATAAGAAGAAGAGACCTGCTTGGGCCAAGAAACACGAGCAATGGACATTAGAGCCAGTTATATATATAGCCAGTTATAATTGTAATGGCTTAGCAGATAATAACAAAAGAAGAACAATATTTACATGGCTCCAAGAGAAGGAATATAATATCTATTGTTTACAGGAAACTCATTCAACAATTCTAGATGAAGTTGTGTGGAAAAAGGACTGGGGGGGGCGAAATATACTTCTCCCAAGGGCAAAGAAACTCAAAAGGGGTGATGATTTTAATTAACAGTAATTTTGATCCAAATGTGCAAATTGTCCAAACAGATCCGGAAGGTAGATGGATGATTTTAAATATGTTATTGGACCATAAACAGATATGGCTCATTAACCTTTACGGAACAAATAATGATGATCCACGCTTCTTTGACAATATATATAATAAATTATCAACCCAGCAAGTAATACAAGACTCTATTATTATGGTGGGAGATTATAATACCGTTTTAAATAGCTCAATGGACAGGAAAGGAAATCACACTACAAACTATGACCCTCATACTCTTAAGGAAATCGTGAATGTCATGGATACATTAGAACTAGTAGATATATGGAGGCTTAAATATCCTGACCTAGTGAGATATACATGGAGGAGACTCAATCAAGCTAGTCGTCTTGACTTCTTTCTTATGTCATTCTCGTTGGCACCAAAAGTTTTAAAAGTGTTGATAGGGGACAGAATGCGGTCGGACCATCATATAATTGGCATATACAGTGGGGAAAAAAAGTATTTAGTCAGCCACCAATTGTGCAAGTTCTCCCACTGTAATTTTCATCATAGGTACACGTCAACTATGACAGACAAAATGAGAAAATGTTTTCCAGAAAATCACATTGTAGGATTTTTAATGAATTTATTTGCAAATTATGGTGGAAAATAAGTATTTGGTCAATAACAAAAGTTTCTCAATACTTTGTTATATACCCTTTGTTGGCAATGACACAGGTCAAACGTTTTCTGTAAGTCTTCACAAGGTTTTCACACACTGTTGCTGGTATTTTGGCCCATTCCTCCATGCAGATCTCCTCTAGAGCAGTGATGTTTTGGGGCTGTCGCTGGGCAACACAGACTTTCAACTCCCTCCAAAGATTTTCTATGGGGTTGAGATCTGGAGACTGGCTAGGCCACTCCAGGACCTTGAAATGCTTCTTACGAAGCCACTCCTTCGTTGCCCGGGCGGTGTGTTTGGGATCATTGTCATGCTGAAAGACCCAGGCACGTTTCATCTTCAATGCCCTTGCTGATAGAATGAGGTTTTCACTCAAAATCTCACGATACATGGCCCCATTCATTCTTTCCTTTACACGGATCAGTCGTCCTGGTCCCTTTGCAGAAAAACAGCCCCAAAGCATGATGTTTCCACCCCCATGCTTCACAGTAGGTATGGTGTTCTTTGGATGCAACTCAGCATTCTTTGTCCTCCAAACACGACGAGTTGAGTTTTTACCAAAAGGTTCTATTTTGGTTTCATCTGACCATATGACATTCTCCCAATCCTCTTCTGGATCATCCAAATGCACTCTAGCAAACTTCAGACAGGCCTGGACATGTACTGGCTTAAGCAGGGGGACACGTCTGGCACTGCAGAATTTGAGTCCCTGGCGGCGTAGTGTGTTACTGATGGTAGGCTTTGTTACTTTGGTCCCAGCTCTCTGCAGGTCATTCACTAGGTCCCCCCGTGTGGTTCTGGGATTTTTGCTCACCGTTCTTGTGATCATTTTGACCCCACAGGGTGAGATCTTGCGTGGAGCCCCAGATCGAGGGAGATTATCAGTGGTCTTGTATGTCTTCCATTTCCTAATAATTGCTCCCACAGTTGATTTCTTCAAACCTAGCTGCTTACCTATTGCAGATTCAGTCTTCCCAGCCTGGTGCAGGTCTACAATTTTGTTTCTGGTGTCCTTTGACAGCTCTTTGGTCTTGGCCATAGTGGAGTTTGGAGTGTGACTGTTTGAGGTTGTGGACAGGTGTCTTTTATACTGATAACAAGTTCAAACAGGTGCCATTAATACAGGTAACGAGTGGAGGACAGAGGAGCCTCTTAAAGAAGAAGTTACAGGTCTGTGAGAGCCAGAAATCTTGCTTGTTTGTAGGTGACCAAAGTGGGAGAACTTGCACAATTGGTGGCTGACTAAATACTTTTTTTCCCCACTGTACATGGGGGATACAATCATCCCAGCTCTGCAGATTTTGCTGTGAAGAGACAGAATCATTAGATCATTTGTTTTGGTACTGTCCATTTGTAGCTTGTTTTTGGACACAGGTCCAGGAATGGCTGAAGGATTGCAATATTTACCTGGAGCTAACCCTGCAGATAGCACTACTGGGTGATCTGAAAAGTCATAGTCAATCGATCAATAATATAATAATACTTTTAGCAAAAATGTTTATTTTCAATTTACATCTGTAGAAACAATGAGAATATAAGTGTTCAGAACTTTTGTAAAACATCACAGTACAGTTGAAAAATATATGGCAAATAGAAATCCAATATGGATGGTGTTAAGAGATAGATGGGTGGTGTTGAATGGAGCTGAAGGTTGGGACTAATAACAACTAACAACAACTAATAACAACAAGATAACTAATGTAAAGTTTTGTGTCCATAATAAGTATATACAGTTGAAGTCGGAAGTTTACATACACCTTAGCCAAATACATTTAAACTCAGTTTTTCATAATTCCTGACATTTAATACTAGTACAAATTCCCTGTCTTAGGTCAGTTAGGATCACCACTTTATTTTAAGAATGTGAAATGTCAGAATAATAGTACAGAGAATGATTTATTCAGCTTTTATTTATTTCATCACATTCCCAGTGGGTCAGAAGTTTACATATACTCAATTAGTATTTGGTAGCATTGCCTTTAAATTGTTTAACTTGGGTCAAACGTTTCAGGTAGCCTTCCATAAGCTTCCCACAATAAGTTGGGTTAGGGTTATTGCTCCCAAGGATGAACCAGACTTTTTTTTTCTGAGGTCTTGGCTGATTTCTTTTGATTTTCCCATGATGTCAAGCAAAGAGGCACTGAGTTTGAAGGTAGGCCTTGAAATACATCCACAGGTACACCTCCAATTGACTCAAATTATGTCAATTATCCTATCAGACGCTTCTAAAGCCATGACATCATTTTCTGGAATTTTCCAAGCTGTTTAAAGGCACAGTCAACTTAGTGTATGTAAACTTCTGACCCACTGGAATTGTGATACAGTGAATTATAAGTGAAATAATCTGTCTGTAAACAATTGTTGGAAAAATTACTTGTGTCCTGCACAAAGTAGATGTCCTAACCGACTTGCCAGAACTATAGTTTGTTAACAAGACATTTGTGGAGTGGTTGAAAAACAAGTTTTAATGACTCCAACCTAAGTGTATGTAAACTTCTGACTTCAACTGTAGGTTATAGGTTGAGAGCTTTTGTGAAAGAGCACAGTTCGAAAGATATGGCATATAGAAGCAAACCGGATGGACATCATGAAAATGATCGGAGAGGTTGAGGGTAGAGGAAGTTCAGGAGTAAAAACAAACAAAATTGAATTATTGTAAAATTGACTGTGTCCATAAAATGTATATAGTATGTATAAGCTGGAAGTAGAGGCCTAAGCGTTGTTGTTCACTAGTTTACTCCAATTAGGGAAGGGGTGGTGGGGTTGGAAAGTAATAAAGGGAAATATATTTTTTTAAAGGATATGTGTATATATATATATGTATGTACTGTATATGTATTTATATGTATGTATGTGTATATGTATGTGTAACAGTGTTGGTTCCGTCCCTCTCCTCGCCCCTACCTGGGCTTGAACCAGGGACCCTCTGCACACATCGACAACAGTCACCCTCGAAGCACCGTTACCCGTCGCTCCACAAAAGCCCCAAACAAAAACAACTACTTCAAGGTCTCAGAGCGAGTGACGTCACCGATTGAAACGCTACTAGTGCGCACCGCTAACTAGCTAGCCATTTCACACCGGTTACATATGTATATGTATATATATATTTGTCCCCTATATATATATGTATATATATATTTGTGAAATAAAACATATAGGGGATTGGAAGTGAGGCAGACAATTACATTGATGGAATTTACAATCTATCTGCAATATTAAAGCTGATCTACCCCCTAAAAATAAAAACAAATAATAAATAAAAACAAACTTTAGGCTGCTACTTAATAATCTGAATGGAGTGTTTATTTGTAATTAGAAGAATTGGGAGAAAATGCATGTTGCCTCAATTAGCCTAGCTGGCTGCTCGCTAACTAGCTAGCTTCTCTACTCTGCTTGATGCAGTCAAGAAGACAGGTACTATTTAATCAGATGGATCATAAATAACATATGGAAGTTTGTCTATTTAGCGTGAGTCGACATGGTCCCTCTCTCCCTCTGCTCTCTGCAACCCGTGTCACACACGAAATCCACTTCAGTCAGTGTAGATGAAGGGGAGGAGACAGGTTAAAGAAGGATTTTTAAGCCTTGAGACAATTGAGACATGTATGGTGTATGTGTGCTATTCAGAGGGTGAATGGGCAAGACAAAATATTTAAGTGCCTTGGAACGGGGTATGGTAGTAGGTGCCAAGCACACCGGTTTGTGTCAAGAACTGCAACGCTGCTGGGTTTTTCACGCGCTCAACAGTTTCCTGTGTGTATCAAGTATGGTCCACCACCCAAAGGACATCCAGCAAACTTGACACAACTGTGGGAAGCATTGGAGTCAACATGGGCCAGCATCCCTGTGGAACGCTTTCGACACCTTGTAGAGTCCCGCCCCGACAAATTGAAGCTGTTCTGAGGGCAAAAAGGGGGGTGCAACTAAATTTTAGAAGGTGTTCCTAATGTTTGGTATAATGAGTATATATATATATATATTTCTTTTTTTTTTGCTATTCAAACGGTTATTATAACCATCATCCAAATTCCATAACCATCACAGCCCTACACAAACACCTTTCCTTCTTTCTCTGTGTCGAGCTAATGCTACATTTTCAAATATAACATTTTTTCTTATTTTTGTACTACTTTTATTTATTACTTATTGTTTTTTTTTATATATATAAATGTGTATAGCACTGTTGAGGAGAGCTTAAAAGTAAGAATTTCATTGTACCGTTTACACCCTGTATCCTGTGACCACATGACCAATAAACTTTGATTTGATTTACTAAATTGTCTCACATAAATAGACGAGAATACATTTAAAGTGCCGTAATGTCACCCTTGACAACAACAGAGTAGGTGTGGCCAATGGCACTGACTGGCTGGGCAGGAAGCTGGTTTTCTTGTTTAGCCTTGTCCTTCCTCCCTGAACAGTCTGGCTGCAGAGGAACAGGTGATGACTTCAGATGCCATCTATAGCCAATACAGCTCAGCTATGCCATGGGGCAGTGGGAGGAAGTGATAGAGTTACAATCGAGAGAGAGAGAGAGAGAGAGAGAGAGAGAGAGAGAGAGAGAGAGAGAGAGAGAGAGAGAGAGAGAGAGAGAGAGAGAGAGAGAGAGAGACAGACAGAGAGAGAGAGAGAGACAGAGAGAGAGAGAGAGGGAGAGAGAGACAGAGAGAGAGAGAGAGAGACAGAGAGACAGAGAGACAGAGAGAGAGAGAGAGAGAGAGAGAGAGAGAGAGAGAGAGAGAGAGAGAGAGAGAGAGAGAGAGAGAGAGAGAGAGAGAGAGAGAGAGAGAGAGAGAGAGAGAGAGAGAGAGAGAGAGAGAGAAAGGAAGAAGAAATGTCACTCATCAGTGACTCAGGAGGAGTTACCCACTTAACCAGAGTCTGACCCAACATACCAGCACATGGTTCCTTATAAGACAGAGACAGAGGACTGGCAGCTATGTCTGGTGTCTGCAGGAGTTGTTTTAGGATGGAGAGGATAGAATGTAGAGGGGTTGAGGGTGTGAAACCTAATGTCTTGCCACCTCAGGCCTGTGGGATGGAGGCAGTGGAGGGGATGGGAGAGGGGAGAGAGGAGAGAGGGGAGAGAGGAGAGATGGGAGAGGGAGAGAGGAGAGACGGGAGAGACGGGAGAGGGGAGAGAGGAGAGAGAGGAGAGAGGGGAGAGAGGAGAGATGGGAGAGACGGGAGAGGGGAGAGAGGAGAGAGGAGAGAGGGGAGAGAGGAGAGATGGGAGAGGGAGAGACGGGAGAGACGGGAGAGACGGGAGAGGGGAGAGAGGAGAGAGAGGAGAGAGGAGAGAGATGGGAGAGGGGAGAGAGGAGAGACAGGAGAGACGGGAGAGGGGAGAGATGGGAGAGAGGAGAGATGGGAGAGGGGAGAGATGGGAGAGGGAGAGAGGAGAGAGGAGAGATGAGAGAGGGGAGAGAGGAGAGATGAGAGATGGGAGAGGGGAGAGAGGAGAGATGAGAGATGGGAGAGGGGAGAGATGGGAGAGAGGAGAGATGGGAGATGGGAGAGGGGAGAGAGAAGAGAGGAGAGATGGGAGAGAGGAGAGATGGGAGAGGGAGAGAGGAGAGACAGGAGAGGGGAGAGAGGAGAGATGGGAGATGGGAGAGAGGAGAGATGGGAGAGGAGAGAGGAGAGATGGGAGAGGAGAGATGGGAGAGAGGAGAGAGAGGAGAGAGGAGATGGGAGAGGGAGAGAGGAGAGACGGGAGAGGGGAGAGAGGAGAGATGGGAGATGGGAGAGGGGAGAGAGGAGAGATGGGAGAGGGAGAGAGGAGAGACGGGAGAGGGGAGAGGGGAGAGATGAGAGATGGGAGAGGGGAGGGATGGGAGAGAGGAGAGAGGAGAGAGAGGAGAGAGGAGAGGAGAGATGGGAGAGGAGAGATGGGAGAGAGGAGAGAGAGGAGAGAGGAGAGATGAGAGATGGGAGAGGGGAGAGATGGGAGATGAGAGATGGGAGAGGGGAGAGATGGGAGAGAGGAGAGAGGGGAGAGGAGAGAGAGGAGAGAGGAGAGGAGAGGGGAGAGAGGAGAGATGGGAGAGGAGAGATGGGAGAGAGGAGAGAGAGGAGAGAGGAGATGGGAGAGGGAGAGAGGAGAGACGGGAGAGAGGGGAGAGGGGAGAGAGGAAATATGGGAGAGGGGAGAGAGGAGGGATGGGAGAGGGGAGAGGGGAGAGAGGAGAGAGGAGAGATGGGAGAGACGGGAGAGGGGAGAGAGGTGGAGAGACGGGAGAGACGGGAGAGGGGAGAGATGAGAGAGGGGAGAGGGGAGAGGGAGAGAGAGGAGAGAGGAGAGGAGAGGGGAGAGAGGAGAGATGGGAGAGAGGAGAGAGAGGAGAGAGGAGATGGGAGAGGGAGAGAGGAGAGACGGAGAGGAGAGAGGAGAGATGGGAGATGGGAGATGGGAGAGGGAGGGGGGAGAGAGGAGAGATGGGAGAGGGGAGAGAGGAGAGATGGGAGAGAGGAGAGAGGAGAGAGAGGAGAGAGGAGAGGAGAGGAGAGAGAGGAGAGATGGGAGAGGAGAGATGGGAGAGAGGAGATGGGAGAGAGGAGAGATGGGAGAGGGGAGACAGGTGGAGAGACGGGAGAGAAGAGAGGAGAGAGGAGAGATGGGAGATGGGAGAGGGAGGGGGGAGAGAGGAGAGATGGGAGAGGGGAGAGAGGAGAGATGGGAGAGAGGAGAGAGGGAAGAGAGGAGAGGAGAGGAGAGGGGAGAGAGAAGAGATGGGAGAGGAGAGATGGGAGAGAGGAGAGAGAGGAGAGAGGAGATGGGAGAGAGGAGAGATGGGAGAGGGGAGAGGGGAGAGAGGAGAGAGGAGTGATGGGAGGGATTGGAGAGGGGAGAGATGGGAGAGGGGAGAGATGAGAGATGGGAGAGGGGAGAGAGAGGAGAGATGGGAGAGGGGAGAGATGGGAGAGGGGAGAGAGGAGAGATGGGAGAGGGGAGATGGGAGAGGGGAGAGATGGGAGAGAGGAGAGAGGGGAGAGAGAGAGAGGAGAGAGGAGAGGAGAGATGGGAGAGGAGAGATGGGAGAGAGGAGAGAGAGGAGATGGGAGAGGGAGAGAGGAGAGAGAGGAGAGAGGAGAGGAGAGGGGAGAGAGGAGAGATGGGAGAGGAGAGATGGGAGAGAGGAGAGAGAGGAGATGGGAGAGAGGAGAGATGGGAGAGGGGAGAGAGGAGTGATGGGAGGGATTGGAGAGAGGAGAGATGGGAGAGGGGAGAAGGGAGAGATGGGAGAGAGGAAATATGGGAGAGGGGATAGAGGAGAGAGGAGAGAGGAGAGATGGGAGATGGGAGAGGGAGGGGGGAGAGAGGAGAGATGGGAGAGGGGAGAGAGGAGAGATGGGAGAGAGGAGAGAGAGGAGAGAGGAGATGGGAGAGAGGAGAGATGGGAGAGGGGAGAGAGGAGAGAGGAGAGAGGAGTGATGGGAGGGATTGGAGAGGGGAGAGATGGGAGAGGGGAGAGATGAGAGATGGGAGAGGGGAGAGAGGAGAGAGAGGAGAGGGGAGAGATGGGAGAGGGGAGACGGGGGAGGGGAGATGGGAGATGGATGGCTGTGACCTGGAATCTAAGGGTCAGGGTTGGGAATCTGAGAATCCCAAGAGGGGAATGTCTGTGAAGGAGAGGAATGTTGAGAGCGATGGAAAGAATCCTCTTCCGGAGTAGAGTTAGAGAGTGTGAGCCAGTGTACTTTTACCATGAATAACAGCTGTTACATAGAGGGAATAACAGCTGTTACATAGAGGGAATAACAGCTGTTACATAGAGGGAATAACAGCTGTTACATAGAGAGAATAACAGCTGTTACATAGAGAGAATAACAGCTGTTACATAGAGGGAATAACAGCTGTTATATAGAGGGAATAACAGCTGTTACATAGAGGGAATAACAGCTGTTACATAGAGGGAATAACAGCTGTTACATAGAGGGAATAACAACTGTTACATAGAGGGAATAACAGCTGTTACATAGAGAGAATAACAGCTGTTACATAGAGGGAATAACAGCTGTTACATAGAGGGAATAACAGCTGTTACATAGAGGGAATAACAGCTGTTACATAGAGGGAATAACAGCTGTTACATAGAGGGAATAACAACTGTTACATAGAGGGAATAACAGATGTTACATAGAGGGAATAACAGCTGTTACATTGAGGGAATAACAGCTGTTACATAGAGGGAATAACAACTGTTACATAGAGGGAATAACAGCTGTTACATTCATTTACATCATTTAGCAGACGCTCTTATCCAGAGCGACATAGAGGGAATAACAGCTGTTACATAGAGGGAATAAACTACATTTAGAAATATATATCTGAGATTCACCCTCATCACCAAGCTGAATAACCAAGGTGTCAAATGGTTGATTTATCCTGCTGGCTGTGTGAGAGACACTAAGACACTGGAGAACAGAGCCATGTGAGATGAGAGAGCTGTCTCAGCCCCACAGCAGAACTATCAGATCGTATCAAACGCAGTGAAGAGGTCACACGTCTTCAGTGTCATATCAAACTGAGGTTATGACGGGTAGTGTTTGGTTCAGCCACAGGCTGGGTGGTGTGAGAGCGCGCGTGTGTGTGTGTGTGTGTTGGGGGGGGCCTGATGAGGTTCTCAGCTGTGAGGATGTTTGCATGCAGAGAGGAAGTAGACTACAGCAAAGATGACAGTCTTACGCTCAGCTGGCCCCTCCCAGGATTTGGTGTTAAACGCTCTACAACAAAGCTTTCTTAGTGTCCAGCAAGCTTTCTCTGCCCTTAACCTTGTTCTGAACACCTCCAAAACAAAGGTCATGTGGTTTGGTAAGAAGAATGCCCCTCTCCCCACCGGTGTGATTACTACCTCTGAGGGTTTAGAGCTTGAGGTAGTCACCTCATACCAGTCCTTGGGAGTACGGCTAGACGGTCCACTGTCCTTCTCTCAGCACATATGAAAGCTGCAGGCTAAGGTTAAATCTAGACTTGGTTTCCTCTATCGTAATCGCTCCTCTTTCACCCCAGCTGCCAAACTAACCCTGATTCAGATGACCATCCTACCCATGCTAGATTACGGAGATGTAATTTATAGATCGGCAGGTAAGGGTGATCTCGAGCGGCTAGATGTTCTTTACCATTCGGCCATCAGATTTGCCACCAATGCTCCTTATAGGACACATCACTGCACTCTATACTCCTCTGTAAACTGGTCATCTCTGTAAACCCGTCGCAAGACCCACTGGTTGATGTTTATATATAAAACCCTCTTAGGCCTCACTCCCCCCTATCTGAGATACCTACTGCAGCCCTCATCCTCCACATACAGCACCCGTTCTGCCAGTCACATTCTGTTAAAGGTCCCCAAAGCACACACATCCCTGGGTCGCTCCTCTTTCCAGTTCGCTCCAGCTAGCGACTGGAACGAGCTGCAAAAAACACTCAAACTGGACAGTTTTATCTCCATCTCTTCATTCAAAGACTCAATCATGGACACTCTTACTGCCAGTTGTGGCTGCTTCGCGTGATGTATTGTTGTCTCTACCTTCTTGCCCTTTGTGCTGTTGTCTGTGCCCAATAATGTTTGTACCATGTCTTGTGCTGCTACCATGTTGTGCTGCTACCATGTTGTGCTGCTGCCATGTTGTGCTGCTGCCATGTTGTGCTGCTACCATGTTGTGCTGCTGCCATGTTGTGCTGCTACCATGTTGTGCTGCTACCATGTTGTGTTGCTGCCATGTTGTGTTGTTGTCTTAGGTCTCTCTTTATGTAGTGTTGTGGTGTCTCTCTTTATGTAGTGTTGTGGCGTCTCTCTTTATGTAGTGTTGTGGTGTCTCTCTTTATGTAGTGTTGTGGTGTCTCTCTTTATGTAGTGTTGTGGTGTCTCTCTTTATGTAGTGTTGTGGCGTCTCTCTTTATGTAGTGTTGTGGTGTCTCTCTTTATGTAGTGTTGTGGTGTCTCTCTTTATGTAGTGTTGTGGTGTGTCTCTTTATGTAGTGTTGTGGCGTCTCTCTTTATGTAGTGTTGTGGTGTCTCTCTTTATGTAGTGTTGTGGTGTCTCTCTTTATGTAGTGTTGTGGTGTCTCTCTTTATGTAGTGTTGTGGCGTCTCTCTTTATGTAGTGTTGTGGTGTCTCTCTTTATGTAGTGTTGTGGTGTCTCTCTTTATGTAGTGTTGTGGTGTCTCTCTTTATGTAGTGTTGTGGCGTCTCTCTTTATGTAGTGTTGTGGTGTCTCTCTTTATGTAGTGTTGTGGTGTCTCTCTTTATGTAGTGTTGTGGTGTCTCTCTTTATGTAGTGTTGTGGTGTCTCTCTTTATGTAGTGTTGTGGTGTCTCTCTTTATGTAGTGTTGTGGTGTCTCTTTATGTAGTGTTGTGGTGTCTCTCTTTATGTAGTGTTGTGGTGTCTCTCTTTATGTAGTGTTGTGGTGTCTCTCTTTATGTAGTGTTGTGGTGTCTCTCTTTATGTAGTGTTGTGGTGTCTCTCTTTATGTAGTGTTGTGGTGTCTCTCTTTATGTAGTGTTGTGGTGTCTCTCTTTATGTAGTGTTGTGGTGTCTCTCTTTATGTAGTGTTGTGGTGTCTCTCTTTATGTAGTGTTGTGGTGTCTCTCTTTATGTAGTGTTGTGGTGTCTCTCTTTATGTAGTGTTGTGGTGTCTCTCTTTATGTAGTGTTGTGGCGTCTCTCTTTATGTAGTGTTGTGGCGTCTCTCTTTATGTAGTGTTGTGGCGTCTCTCTTTATGTAGTGTTGTGGTGTCTCTCTTTATGTAGTGTTGTGGTGTCTCTCTTTATGTAGTGTTGTGGCATCTCTCTTTATGTAGTGTTGTGGTGTCTCTCTTTATGTAGTGTTGTGGTCTCTCTCTTTATGTAGTGTTGTGGTGTCTCTCTTTATGTAGTGTTGTGGTGTCTCTCTTTATGTAGTGTTGTGGCGTCTCTCTTTAGATCTCTGCATTCCACTGAGTCACAGTGAGGGAGTTTACGTGTAATCCTATTCTTTAACTCCCTTCACTTGTTGGTTTCGAGATGAATTGAATCTAGCCTGGATGTTTAATAGGGTTAGTGTTAGGGTTATCACACTGGTGGTGTTGCAGGGTTAAGGCTGGTTTACAGTTGGTCTGTCGACATGTCTGTAGACCGTTGTCGCAGTGACATCATGAACATTCTCTTGTCGTCCGACATCAAACTTGTCGTCGTCGTTATGAAGGCCATTCCAAGACAAATGTTGATTTCATGTAATGGACATACACAAAATAGTCCAAATTGGTGAAGTGAAATGAAAAAAATAACTTGTTTCAAAAAAATTAAAAACATAAATAAGAGAAAAGTGGTGTGTGCATATGGATTCCCCCCCTTCGCTATGAAGCCCCTAAATAAGATCTGGTGCAACCAATTACCTTCAGAAGTCACATAATCAGTTAAATAAAGTCCACCTGTGTTCAATCTAAGTGTATCGACAACCGGGGTCTTAATGACATTACGGTTCAAAACCGTTAACCGCTATCACTCATCTCCTCGGCTTTTGAGCCTCTCCAGGGGGCGGTCATCTTCTCCAAGTTGGACCTTCGGAACACCTACCATCTGGTTCGGATACGGGAAGGAGACGAGTGGAAGACAGCATTCAACACGGCTAGCGGACACTAAGAGTACCTGGTGATGACGTTCGGACTGACCAACGCTCCCACAGTGTTCCAGGCCCTGGTCAATGATGTGCTCCGAGACATGTTAAACCGATTTGTGTTTGTCTACCTCGACGACATCCTCATTTATTCCCGGACAGCTCAAGAGCACACGCTCCCTGTCCGGCAGGTTCTCGGGCCAGCTTTTCGTGACCAGCTTTTCGTGAAGGAGGAGAAATGTGAGTTCCGTCGCTCCAACATCTCCTTCCTAGGATACGTCAACGCTGCAGGGAATATTCAGCTGGACCTTGACAAGGTGAGAGAGCGTGCAGCTGCAACGTTTCCTGGGGTTTGCTCATTTCTACCGTCGTTTCATCCGGGGTTAGAGCACCCTGGCTTCCCCCCTCTCTGCACTCACCCTGGCTTCCCCCCTCTCAGCACTCACCCTGGCTTCCCCCCTCTCTGCACTCACCCTGGCTTCCCCCCTCTCTGCACTCACCCTGGCTTCCCTCCTCTCTGCACTCACCCTGGCTTCCCCCCTCTCTGCACTCACCCTGGCTTCCCCCCTCTCTGCACTCACCCTGGCTTCCCCCCTCTCTGCACTCACCCTGGCTTCCCCCCTCTCTGCACTCACCCTGGCTTCCCCCCTCTCTGCACTCACCCTGGCTTCCCCACTCTCTGCACTCACCCTGGCTTCCCCCCTCTCTGCACTCACCCTGGCTTCCCCCTCTCTGCACTCATCCTGGCTTCCCCCCTCTCTGCACTCACCCTGGCTTCCCTCCTCTCTGCACTCACCCTGGCTTCCCCCCTCTCTGCACTCACCCTGGCTTCCCCCTCTCTGCACTCACCCTGGCTTCCCCCCTATCTGCACTCACCCTGGCTTCCCCCCTCTCTGCACTCACCCTGGCTTCCCCCCTCTCTGCACTCACCCTGGCTTCCCCCCTCTCTGCACTCACCCTGGCTTCTCCCCTCTCTGCACTCACCCTGGCTTCCCCCTCTCTGCACTCACCCTGGCTTCCCCCCTCTCCACTACCACGGTTCCATTCATATTGTCTCCAGCAGCTGACAGTGCTTTCTCAGACCTCCAGCAGCGATTCACTTCAGCTCCCATCCTAATCCATCCGGACCCGTCCCGTCAGTTCGTGGTGGAGGTCGACGCCTCGGACGTCGTAGCGGGGGCCGTCCTTTCCCAGCGTTCTGCCCAGGACCAGAAGCTGCATCCCCGCGCCTTCCTTTCCCATCGTCTTAACCCCGCTGAGAGGAACTATGACTTGGGAAATCGAGAATTACTCGCAGTCAAGATGGCGTTGGAGGAGTGGAGGCACTGGTTAGAAGGGGCGGAACACCCATTCTTGGTGTGGACGGACCGTAAGAACCTGGAAAATCTCTTGACCGTCAAGTCCTACCAGCGTGTTCCAGTGTTTCCAGTGCTGTAGTTTTCGAAGTCTTCCCAGTTCTGACCTTTCTGCCTGTCCTGACCCTGATCCTGCCTGTCCTGACCCTGATCCTGCCTGTCCTGACCCTGATCCTGCCTGTCCTGACCCTGATCCTGCCTGTCCTGACCCTGATCCTGCCTGTCCTGACCCTGATCCTGCCTGTCCTGACCCTGATCCTGCCGTCCTGTACCTGCCTGACTCTGATTTGGATTACGACCCTTTGCCTGCCTTGACCTACCGATTGCCTGCCCCTTGTTCAGTAATAAACTCTGAGACTCGTTCTATCCGCCTCCTGTGTCTGCATCTGGGTCTTAGCCTGAGCCGTGATAACAGGCCCTTCCCAACAATGCAGAGACAATAGAGAAATAATAGGAAGATAATGAGACGAGGAATAAACACACAATGGGTAACGATAGCTTGGCTATATGGGGTACCAGGTAATAACATGGCTATATACAGGAAGTACCAGGTAATAACATGGCTATATGGGATACAAGGTAATAACATGGCTATATGGGGTACCAGGTAATAACATGGCTATATGGGGTACCAGGTAATAACATGGCTATATGGGGTACCAGGTAATAACATGGCTATATGGGGTACCAGGTAATAACATGGCTATATGGGGTACCAGGTAATAACATGGCTATATGGGGTACCAGGTAATAACATGGCTATATGGGGTACCAGGTAATAACATGGCTATATGGGGTACCAGGTAATAACATGGCTATATGGGGTACCATTTAATAACATGGCTATATACAGGAAGTACCAGGTAATAACATGGCTATATACAGGAAGTACCAGGTAATAACATGGCTAAGTGGGGGTACCAGGTAATAA
The DNA here is from genome assembly GCA_031479575.1 of Coregonus ussuriensis. Lineage (NCBI taxonomy): Eukaryota > Metazoa > Chordata > Actinopteri > Salmoniformes > Salmonidae > Coregonus > Coregonus ussuriensis. The sequence goes on along the minus strand of CM062476.1, from coordinate 1,268,233 downwards.
CATGGCTATATGGGGTACCAGGTAATAACATGGCTATATGGGGTACCAGGTAATAACATGGCTATATGGGGTACCAGGTAATAACATGGCTATATGGGGTACCAGGTAATAACATGGCTATATGGGGTACCAGGTAATAACATGGCTATATGGGGTACCAGGTAATAACATGGCTATATGGGGTACCAGGTAATAACATGGCTATATGGGGTACCAGGTAATAACATGGCTATATGGGGTACCAGGTAATAACATGGCTATATGGGGTACCAGGTAATAACATGGCTATATGGGGTACCAGGTAATAACATGGCTATATGGGGTACCAGGTAATAACATGGCTATATGGGGTACCAGGTAATAACATGGCTATATGGGGTACCAGGTAATAACATGGCTATATGGGGTACCAGGTAATAACATGGCTATATGGGGTACCAGGTAATAACATGGCTATATGGGGTACCATTTAATAACATGGCTATATACAGGAAGTACCAGGTAATAACATGGCTATATACAGGAAGTACCAGGTAATAACATGGCTAAGTGGGGTACCAGGTAATAACATGGCTATATGGGGTACCAGGTAATAACATGGCTATATGGGGTACCAGGTAATAACATGGCTATATGGGGTACCAGGTAATAACATGGCTATATGGGGTACCAGGTAATAACATGGCTATATGGGGTACCAGGTAATAACATGGCTATATGGGGTACCAGGTAATAACATGGCTATATGGGGTACCAGGTAATAACATGGCTATATGGGGTACCAGGTAATAACATGGCTATATGGGGTACCAGGTAATAACATGGCTATATGGGGTACCAGGTAATAACATGGCTATATGGGGTACCAGGTAATAACATGGCTATATGGGGTACCAGGTAATAACATGGCTATATGGGGTACCAGGTAATAACATGGCTATATGGGGTACCAGGTAGGTAAGGGTAAAGTGACTAGACAACAGGATAGATAATAGACAGTAGCAGCAGTATACTGTAGCTAGGGGTAAAGTGACTAGACAACAGGATAGATAATAGACAGTAGCAGCAGTATACTGTAGCTAGGGGTAAAGTGACTAGACAACAGGATAGATAATAGACAGTAGCAGCAGTATACTGTAGGTAGGGGTAAAGTGACTAGACAACAGGATAGATAATAGACAGTAGCAGCAGTATACTGTAGGTAGGGGTAAAGTGACTAGGCAACAGGATAGATAATAGACAGTAGCAGCAGTATACTGTAGGTAGGGGTAAAGTGACTAGGCAACGGGATAGATAATAGACAGTAGCAGCAGTATACTGTAGGTAGGGGTAAAGTGACTAGACAACCGGATAGATAATAGACAGTAGCAGCAGTATACTGTAGGTAGGGGTAAAGTGACTAGGCAACAGGATAGATAATAGACAGTAGCAGCAGTATACTGTAGGTAGGGGTAAAGTGACTAGACAACAGGATAGATAATAGACAGTAGCAGCAGTATACTGTAGGTAGGGGTAAAGTGACTAGACAACAGGATAGATAATAGATAGTAGCAGCAGTATACTGTAGGTAGGGGTAAAGTGACTAGACAACAGGATAGATAATAGACAGTAGCAGCAGTATACTGTAGGTAGGGCTAAAGTGACTAGGCAACAGGATAGATAATAGACAGTAGCAGCAGTATACTGTAGGTAGGGGTAAAGTGACTAGGCAACAGGATAGATAATAGACAGTAGCAGCAGTATACTGTAGGTAGGGGTAAAGTGACTAGGCAACAGGATAGATAATAGACAGTAGCAGCAGTATACTGTAGGTAGGGGTAAAGTGACTAGACAACAGGATAGATAATAGACAGTAGCAGCAGTATACTGTAGGTAGGGGTAAAGTGACTAGACAACAGGATAGATAATAGACAGTAGCAGCAGTATACTGTAGGTAGGGGTAAAAGTGACTAGACAACAGGATAGATAATAGACAGTAGCAGCAGTATACTGTAGGTAGGGGTAAAGTGACTAGACAACAGGATAGATAATAGACAGTAGCAGCAGTATACTGTAGGTAGGGGTAAAGTGACTAGACAACAGGATAGATAATAGACAGTAGCAGCAGTATACTGTAGGTAGGGGTAAAGTGACTAGACAACAGGATAGATAATAGACAGTAGCAGCAGTATACTGTAGGTAGGGGTAAAGTGACTAGACAACAGGATAGATAATAGACAGTAGCAGCAGTATACTGTAGGTAGGGGTAAAGTGACTAGACAACAGGATAGATAATAGACAGTAGCAGCAGTATACTGTAGGTAGGGGTAAAGTGACTAGACAACAGGATAGATAATAGACAGTAGCAGCAGTATACTGTAGGTAGGGGTAAAGTGACTAGACAACAGGATAGATAATAGACAGTAGCAGCAGTATACTGTAGGTAGGGGTAAAGTGACTAGACAACAGGATAGATAATAGACAGTAGCAGCAGTATACTGTAGGTAGGGGTAAAGGGACTAGACAACAGGATAGATAATAGACAGTAGCAGCAGTATACTGTAGGTAGGGGTAAAGGGACTAGACAACAGGATAGATAATAGACAGTAGCAGCAGTATACTGTAGGTAGGGGTAAAATAAAGTGTGTAATATGTGGCTGTAAACATCCCATCGACAGACGGTCAGCATCATCCCGTGTACCCCAACTACCTCATACCCCCTGCACATTGACTCGGTACTGGTACTCGTTATTGTTATTTATTGTGCTACTATTTTCTATTTTGTATTAGCTAATTTTCTTACTTATTAACTCTGCATTGTTGGGAAAGGGCTCGTAAGTAAGCTTTTCACGGTAAAAAGTCCACACCTATTCTATTTGGCGCATGTGACAAATAAGGTTTGATTTGATTTGATTTGCGGTCGAGCTATCCCAGAGCACAGCGCAGCATGCTGCTGCTAACTTTACTACACAGCCTATCATTCACAAACTACTGAAAACATATGCTCCTCAACTTCATCTACTCCTTGAGAAATAACCCATGATAATTGGACTTTGCAGCCGAAAGTGACCGCTAAAAAAAGCAATTAATTATGTCACCCAAAAAACTGCTGGACATGAAGTGTTCACTGCTCGTAAAGATGTAACAAAGACGGTCCCGGCTCCTGTAATCACTTTGGAATGAAACAATGTTTTAGAGTCGCCAGTCGCCACAACGCCCCAAAATATAAAATGTAGACTTTGACTTACCTCTACAAAGAAAGAATCCATTTAAAATCAATGATCCTCCACGAAACTCTTCTAATCTTAGATTCCAGGTACCACAGTAGAGCTGAGGAGGAAGATGTATTTCCAGATGCTTTCCATTCGCGAGCTGACGGTCAAGATGAGAGAAGTTCCCTTCGCACTCTTTCTTCTCGAAACGGGAATCGAGACCAAGTTAACCACGAATTCCTATTAGCGTCCCAGTCAGAAATCAGTTGTAAACGGGATTTAAAAACACCTGAAAACAAATACACACACCGTCCGTCTGTTCGGCGTGCAGCCGAGACCCGTTTACTATGTCCGGTATGAATGAGCCAGACATATGGAGCTCTATCACTGGAGGCGGAGCTTGAAACGGTAGCCTCGCCCATGGAGCACACCCTTATTGTAACGATATAACAGCAGTGTATACCTAATGCACTGATGAGGATGCATTTGTTATCATCGTTTTAATGTATATTATTAGTAGTTTAGTACACTATATATGAAGTGCCTTGAAAGGCTGGTCATGGCTCACATCAACACCATTATCCCAGAAACCCTAGACTCACTCCAATTTGCATACTGCCCCAACAGATCCACAGATGATGCAATCTCTATTGCGCTCCACACTGCCCTTTCACACCTGGACAAAAGAACACCTATGTGAGAATGCTGTTAATTGACTACAGCTCAGCGTTCAACACCATAGTGCCCTCAAAGCTCATCACTAAGCTAAGGACCCTGGGACTGAACACCTCCCTCTGCAACTGGATCCTGGACTTCCTGACTGGCCACCCCCATGTGGTAAGGGTAGGTAACAACACATCTGCCACGCTGATCCTCAACAGGGGGGCCCCTCAGGGGTGCGTGCTCAATCCCCTCCTGTTCTCATTGTTCACTCATGACTGCATGGCTAAGCATGACTCCAACACCATCATTAAGTTTGCCGATGACACAACAGTGGTAGGCCTGATCACCGACAACGACGAGACAGCCTATGGGGAGAAGGTCAGAGACCTGGCCGTGTGGTGCCAGGACAACAACCTCTCCCTCAACGTGATCAAGACAAAGGAGATGATTGTGGACTACAGGAAAAAGAAATGGACTGAGCACGCCCCCATTCTCATCGACGGGGCTGTAGTGGAGCAGGTTGAGAGCATCAAGTTCCTTGGTGTCCACAGTCGTGAAGAGGGCAAAGCCTATTCCCCCTAAGGAGACTGAAAAGATTTGGCATGGGTCCTCAGATCCTCAAAAGGTTCTACAGCTGCACCATCGAGAGCATCCTGACTGGTTGCATCACTTCCTGGTATGGCAACTGCACGGCCTCCGACCGCAAGGCACTACAGAGGGTAGTGCGTACGGCCCAGTACATCACTGGGGCCAAGCTTCCTGCCATCCAGGACCTCTATACCAGGCGGTGTCAGAGGAAGGCCCTCAAAATTGTCAAAAACTCCAGCCACCCAAGTCATAGACTGTTCTCTCTGCTACCGCCCGGCAAGCGGTACCGGAGCACCAAGTCTAGGTCCAAGAGGCTTCTAAACAGCTTCTACCCCCAAGACATAAGACTCCTGAACATCTAATCAAATGGCTACCCAGACTGTTTGCATTGTCCCCCCCACCCCCTCTTTTACGCTGCTGCTACTCTCTGTTTATTATCTATGCATAGTCACTTTAATAACTCTACCTACATGTACATATTAACCCAATTACCTCGACTAACCGGTGCCCCCGCACATTGACTCTGTACCGGTACCCCCCTGTATATATAGCCTCCCTACTGTTATTTTATTTTACTTCTGCTCTTTAATTATTTGTTATTTTTACTTTTTACTGATCTATTTTTGACACTTATTTTTCTTAAAAACTGCATTGTTGGTTAAGGGCTTGTAAGTAAGCATTTCACTGTAAGGTCTACACCTGTTGTGTTCGGCGCATGTGGCAAATAACATTTGATTTGATTTGACTTGAAAACAGTTAAATCCTAATAAAATAAAGACACGACTTCCAGAAGCGCTCAGACTCACAGATTCCCTTATCTCTGCATGTCAATAAATGTTTTTATTTGGACCACAATGATAGAAGAATGTCTTAAATTTGAAAAATAAATGAATTGATGCTAGATCTGTGGTGCAACTTCAACCACAAGAATCCTGAATTTAGGTAATATTACCTGACCAATTCCTAGAAACATCTACAAGGGAAATCGAAGAAAGATGAGTTTTAATAAACTGTAACAAACCCATAATAACTGTTGGGTCCTCAGGTTGTCATGCTCATTGCATGTGATTCGTAGCGGATATTGACTGAAGTAACCTGTGCCGATCTGGCTGTATCAAAACACAAAGTCGCCAGATAAGCTGCTTTTCTATCATAAAAGACGGATGCAAAGACTAATTTGCCTGAGTTGACCTGAGTTGACCTGAGTTGACCTGAGTTGACCTGAGTTGACCTGAGTTGACCTGAGTTGACCTGCTGTGACATCTTTCTCTTTCTCCTTCTCTGACTGTGTTCTCGTTCATTAAACTGTTGTCTTGAATTCAGCAGAATACAATTATCAACCTGACCACATGCCATCAGATCAGAGGTAAACATAAAGGAATCCCATTTCTTCCTCTTACGTTGCCCAAATGTTTCAGATCCGATGGCCGGAGTCTGAGAAGTGGACTGTGATGTGAAGGTTCGTTGATAGGGGTATTTGGGTATTAACGGGAGCTGATGATTGTTTTAGCTTCTTCTTTCTTCTCACATGAATATTTTCATTGTTTCTCTCTGGGTTGTTTTTTGGAGCACTGAGCCGGTATTTCAACAGCACCTGTTCTGTTGCCAGGTAGGTAACAGGGTCAGGGCTCTGGGCCCGTATTCATAAAGCATCTCGGAGTAGGAGTGCTAATCTAGGATCAGGATCCTCCTGTCCTTGTAGTCTTATACATTATGATCTAGGATCAGGATCCTCCCCGTCCATGTAGTCTTATACATTATGATCTAGGATCAGGTCCCTTCCTGTCCATGTAGTCTTATACATTATGATCTAGGATCAGGTCCCTTCCTGTCCATGTAGTCTTATACATTATGATCTAGGATCAGGTCCCTTCCTGTCCATGTAGTCTTATACATTATGATCTAGGATCAGGTCCCTTCCTGTCCTTGTAGTCTTATACATTATGATCTAGGATCAGGATCCTCCCCGTCCATGTAGTCTTATACATTATGATCTAGGATCAGGTCCCCCCCCCTCCTGTCCATGTAGTCTTATACATTATGATCTAGGATCAGGTCCCTTCCTGTCCTTGTAGTCTTATACATTATGATCTAGGATCAGGTCCCTTCCTGTCCTTGTAGTCTTATACATTATGATCTAGGATCAGGTCCCTTCCTGTCCTTGTAGTCTTATACATTATGATCTAAAAGGCTAAACTGATCCTAGTTCAGCACTGCCAATCTGAGAAGCTGTCTGAATGTGGGCAACAGTACAGGAACTACCAGGTACATGTCTCAGTGCCAGGCAGGTATAGGAACTATCAGGTAGGTATAGAAACTATCAGGTAGGTATAGAAACTATAAGGCAGGTATAGGAACTATCAGGTAGGTATAGGAACTATCAGGTAGGTATAGAAACTATCAGGTAGGTATAGGAACTATCAGGTAGGTATAGAAACTATAAGGGAGGTATAGGAACTATCAGGTAGGTATAGGAACTATCAGGTAGGTATAGGAACTATCAGGTAGGTATAGGAACTATCAGGTAGGTATAGGAACTATCAGGTAGGTATAGGAACTATAAGGCAGGTATAGGAACTATCAGGTAGGTATAGAAACTATCAGTAGGTATAGGAACTATAAGGCAGGTATAGGAACTATCAGCTAGGTATAGGAACTATAAGGCAGGTATAGGAACTATCAGGTAGGTATTATAATAACATTAATAATAATAATAATATGCCATTTAGCAGACGCTTTTATCCAAAGCGACTTACAGTCATGCGTGCATACATTTTTGTGTATGGGTGGTCCCGGGGATCGAACCCACTACCTTGGCGTTACAAGCGCCGTGCTCTACCAGCTGAGCTACAGAGGACCACATTGGAACTATCAGGTAGGTATAGGAACTATCAGGTAGGTATAGGAACTATCAGGTAGGTATAGGAACTATCAGGCAGGAATAGGAACTATCAGGTAGGTATAGGAACTATCAGGTAGGTATAGGAACTATCAGGTAGATATAGGAACTATCAGGTAGGTATAGGAACTATCAGGTAGGTATAGGAACTATCAGGTAGGTATAGGAACTATCAGGTAGGTATAGGAACTATCAGGTACGTATAGAAACTATCAGGTAGGTACAGTGAGGGAAGAAAAAGTATTTGATCCCCTGCTGATTTTGTACGTTTGCCCACTGACAAAGACATGATCAGTCTATAATTTTAATGGTAGGTTTATTTGAACAGTGAGAGACAGAATAACAACAAAAAAATCCAGAAAAACGCATGTCAAAAATGTTATTAATTAATTTGCATTTTAATGAGGGAAATAAGTATTTGACCCCTCTGCAAAACATGACTTAGTACTTGGTGGCAAAACCCTTGTTGGCAATCACAGAGGTCAGACGTTTCTTGTAGTTGGCCACCAGGTTTGCACACATCTCAGGAGGGATTTTGTCCCACTCCTCTTTGCAGATCTTCTCCAAGTCATTAAGGTTTCGAGGCTGACGTTTGGCAACTCGAACCTTCAGCTCCCTCCACAGATTTTCTATGGGATTAAGGTCTGGAGACTGGCTAGGCCACTCCAGGACCTTAGTGTGCTTCTTCTTGAGCCACTCCTTTGTTGCCTTGGCCGTGTGTTTTGGGTCATTGTCATGCTGGAATACCCATCCACGACCCATTTTCAATGCCCTGGCTGAGGGAAGGAGGTTCTCACCCAAGATTTGACGGTACATGGCCCCGTCCATCGTCCCTTTGATGCGGTGAAGTTGTCCTGTCCCCTTAGCAGAAAAACACCCCCAAAGCATAATGTTTCCACCTCCATGTTTGACGGTGGGGATGGTGTTCTTGGGGTCATAGGCAGCATTCCTCCTCCTCCAAACACGGCGAGTTGAGTTGATGCCAAAGAGCTCCATTTTGGTCTCATCTGACCACAACACTTTCACCCAGTTATCCTCTGAATCATTCAGATGTTCATTGGCACACTTCAGACGGGCATGTATATGTGCTTTCTTGAGCAGGGGGACCTTGCGGGCGCTGCAGGATTTCAGTCCTTCACGGCGTAGTGTGTTACCAATTGTTTTCTTGGTGACTATGGTCCCAGCTGCCTTGAGATCATTGACAAGATCCTCCCGTGTAGTTCTGGGCTGATTCCTCACCGTTCTCATGATCATTGCAACTCCACGAGGTGAGATCTTGCATGGAGCCCCAGGCCGAGGGAGATTGACAGTTCTTTTGTGTTTCTTCCATTTGCGAGTAATCACACCAACTGTTGTCACCTTCTCACCAAGCTGCTTGGCGATGGTCTTGTAGCCCATTCCAGCCTTGTGTAGGTCTACAATCTTGTCCCTGACATCCTTAGAGAGCTCTTTGGTCTTGGCCATGATGGAGAATTTTGAATCTGATTGATTGATTGCTTCTGTGGACAGGTGTCTTTTATACAGGTAACAAACTGAGATTAGGAGCACTCCCTTTAAGAGTGTGCTCCTAATCTCAGCTCATTACCTGTATAAAAGACACCTGGGAGCCAGAAATCTTTCTGATTGAGAGGGGGTCAAATACTTATTTCCCTAATTAAAATGCAAATCAATTTATAACATTTTTGACATGCGTTTTTCTGGATTTTTTTGTTGTCCCTATTAAAATTATAGACTGATCATTTCTTTGTCAGTGTGCAAACGTACAAAATCAGCAGGGGATCAAATACTTTTTTACCTCACTGTATGTAAAGACAACATTATTTTAAGAATAGTCTGAATATTAGCCTATCACTTGTGAATGATGTATTATCACTTGTGAATGATGCCCAGCTTGTGTGCAAGAAACAGCGCATGCCTTTTTTTGGTGACTTTTTCAAATCATAGTCGCACACCTCATGTAGCCTAGCTCGTAGGCCTATATATTTTGATAAGGTTTGTATCACAATTAAAAGTGGCCAAATAACTTCTTAAAATGAAGCACATTAATCCGCTTTACAAGGGGTGTAGAGCCTAACTGGCATACATAGGCGGAGCATGAGTTTCAAGTTTGGGGAAGATCATTTTCACCATAAAAATGCACCTTTTAAAATAAAGCATTACAATGAATAATCGTATTTGCGGTCACTTTTGAGAACTTTTCCCGCTAATTGATTGCATTTTGGAACATTCGTGCTTACAGCCTACTGCCATGTGCACATTGCTGCGCTTATAATGTGAAGAAATAGCCTAATAGTTTATCAACATTTTAAGCTAAACGTTCTCATCGGTTACGTCAGGCTCATTACTTAAAACTGTTTTTTTGATGCTAGTGGTTGCATTCATTTGGGATCTATCACATCCCACAACTGTCCCAGACTATGTTTGGAATATTTATTTATTGCACAGAAGGACAAGTTGACCAACAGAATATATCACCTTTTGTACTATGGGGGATAGTAGATTGACATAGGCTAGTGTTTTTGCTGTTCCTTAGGCCGACTCATCTTAATGTGGACAGTTCTTCTAACATCTTCAATATGCGCCTCGGAATTCGATAAGAGGGATGCGTGCGGTTGCATTCCCGATGTGTCGGTCTTCACTTGTAGCCCACTTAGCTAAGATGCCTGTGAGAAGGACATGATCACGTGACGGGTGTTGGCTAATAAGAATTAAGATATCTGAGAGAGACGTGAGAGAGAGGTGCTTCGGAGCACGGCAGCCGGGAGAAGGGAATTATAATTATTATATTCAGCCCAAAGGCACCACGGCCACTTTGCCCGCAAAAGGCATAGATTTTTATTAGGGGGCATTATGGCCACACAAGGGGGATGCTGCCGGGAAATTCGAGGCCTGGTGAGAATATTATCAAGTGCTTGTCTAATTGTGAATAAGAGACTGATGAAGTGTGTACAGCCTGAGCAAGAAACAAAGCAGAGTTCTTTCATGTGACTTTTTTCAAACCATCATTAGAGTTGCATCATGCAGCCTTAGAATGTATAAAAAATCAAAACATATGGCCCAATGTTTGTATCACAACAAAAGTTGCATAACTAACGCTAAATTAAGCATATAGCAGGAACTGTTTCTTTGTTAACCGCTCAACACAGAATAGCCGCATGTGCGCACTTCCTTGGAAATCGTTTGGAGAAAATATCCTTTCTATTTTATTCAGCTTTGTCCAATTGTATTCTTCATACTATAAAATAATAAAAAAGAATGCCACGGAATTCTAAGCTAATCTTGTCTGCTAAATGAACTAGTGTAGCCAGCCATATGGCACAGCCAGATCAGGACCTAACATAAGCCTGGTCCTCTGTAGCTCAGCTGGTAGAGCATGGCGCTTGTAACGCCAGGGTAGTGGGTTCGATCCCCGGGACCACCCATACGTAAAAATGTATGAGCACATGACTGTAAGTCGCTTTGGATAAAAGCGTCTGCTAAATGGCTTATTATTATAAGGACAACTCAGAGTATGCTATTCTGTTCTTCTGAAATATACATTTTCTTCAAATCATGTTTCTTTAGACTTGTCTAAAATAAATAATGGATTTATTGGGATGGTGTAGTCTGTATATATGCCAATTGGCATGGTGTTGCATGAGAGGGTGTGGCCCTTGGTCCTTTACCATGTTGCACAGTCCTGGGCCTTATCTCACAGGAATTATATATTTTTTTCACCAAAAAGGCAATAATAACAATAATGAATTGGAACAAATACAATAGGGTTTCACTAGCTTCGCTGCTTGAACCCCTAATTAAAGCTGCACACAGCGTTTCCGTGGTTCAAGATGTAAGATTTAGGTTTTTTTTTTATCCAAGGACATATAGTCCAAATTCCCAGGTTTTTCAGTTTTAGACAAGTTTCCAGTTTTTTCAGTATTTTCATGAATTGCTTTTATTTTATGAGGAAACTCTTCTTAACGACTGCTGTTCTCCTCGTTTACACTGTATATAATAAGAAATTCACCATAATTAGTCCCACTGTCATTCAATACTGGCAAGAAAAACAACAGCAGGAAATAGGAAATTCAGCAACTCTTGGATAGAAGAGCTTATTTATTACAGAAACTTAAATAATCTATTTCAGCTCTTGGCATTCATCAAGGTATTTCAGAAGCAGATGTTCACATTAGACTTCACATGTGGAACTTATCATTGATTGTATTGATAACTAAAATATGAAGGTTCACAGTATTTACACATTTTCTGTTTACACATTAATATTCAACTCTAACATTCACTACACATATGAGTACCCAAGTAAAACATCAAAGCTAACATGCACATTATGTGCAAATGTATGTGTGTGTGGGTGAGTGAGAGCGAGTGAGTGTGTTTGCGAGTTTGTGCATGTGAGAAATAAAGTAATTTGATTTGATTGTGCCAAACAGTATCCATATGTAGAGACCTTATCAATGTGTGGTGTGATTACCTGAAAACACCAGCCACAAGTCACCCAATCAGATGAACACATGGAAAGGCGAGAATTAGACTAGCCAATGAAATCTTTCACAGTATATTATCCAATATATTTATAAAATGTTCTTGAGTGTGTCAGCTGTGAGCTGTGTGTGTACATTGTTTGTGTGTGTGTACGTTGTTTGTGTGTGTGTGTGTGTACATTGTTTGTGTGTGTGTACGTTGTTTGTGTGTGTACATTGTGTGTGTGTGTGTGTACATTGTGTGTGTGTGTGTACATTGTTTGTGTGTGTACATTGTGTGTGTGTGTGTACATTGTGTGTGTGTGTGTACATTGTGTGTATGTGTACATTGTGTGTGTGTGTGTGTACATTGTTTGTGTGTGTGTACGTTGTTTGTGTGTGTACATTGTGTGTGTGTGTGTGTACATTGTGTGTGTGTGTGTACATTGTTTGTGTGTGTACATTGTGTGTGTGTGTGTACATTGTGTGTGTGTGTACATTGTTTGTGGGTGCGTGTACATTGTGTGTGTGTGTGTGTACATTGTTTGTGTGTGTACATTGTGTGTGTGTGTGTGTGTGTACATTGTGTGTGTGTGTGTACATTGTTTGTGTGTGTACATTGTGTGTGTGTGTGTGTGTACATTGTGTGTGTGTGTACATTGTTTGTGTGTGTACATTGTGTGTGTGTGTGTACATTGTGTGTATGTGTACATTGTGTGTGTGTGTGTACATTGTTTGTGTGTGCGTGTACATTGTGTGTGTGTGTGTGTACATTGTGTGTGTGTGTGTACATTGTTTGTGTGTGTACATTGTGTGTGTGTGTGTGTGTGTGTGTGTGTACATTGTGTGTGTGTGTGTACATTGTGTGTGTGTGTGTACATTGTTTGTGTGTGTACATTGTGTGTGTGTGTGTACATTGTGTGTGTGTGTGTACATTGTGTGTATGTGTACATTGTGTGTGTGTGTGTACATTGTTTGTGTGTGCGTGTACATTGTGTGTGTGTGTGTGTACATTGTGTGTGTGTGTGTGTGTACATTGTTTGTGTGTGTACATTGTGTGTGTGTGTGTGTACATTGTTTGTGTGTGTACATTGTGTGTGTGTGTGTGTGTGTGTACATTGTGTGTGTGTGTGTGTACATTGTTTGTGTGTGTACATTGTGTGTGTGTGTGTACATTGTGTGTGTGTGTGTACATTGTGTGTGTGTGTACATTGTGTGTGTGTGTGTACATTGTTTGTGTGTGTACATTGTGTGTGTGTGTGTGTGTACATTGTGTGTGTGTGTGTACATTGTGTGTGTGTGTGTACATTGTTTGTGTGTGTACATTGTGTGTGTGTGTGTACATTGTGTGTGTGTGTGTGTGTGTACATTGTGTGTGTGTGTGTGTGTGTGTGTGTACATTGTTTGTGTGTGTGTGTACATTGTGTGTGTGTACATTGTGTGTGTGCACATTGTGTGTGTGTACATTGTGTGTGTGTGTACATTGTGTGTGTGTGTACATTGTGTGTGTGTGTACATTGTGTGTGTGTACATTGTGTGTGTGCACATTGTGTGTGTGTACATTGTGTGTGTGTGTACATTGTGTGTGTGTGTACATTGTGTGTGTGTGTACATTGTGTGTGTGTGTACATTGTGTGTGTGTACATTGTGTGTGTGTGTACATTGTGTGTGTGTGTGTGTGTGTGTACATTGTTTGTGTGTGTGTGTACATTGTTTGTGTGTGTGTGTGTACATTGTGTGTGTGTGTGTACATTGTGTGTGTGTGTACATTGTGTGTGTGTGTGTACATTGTGTGTGTGTGTGTGTGTGCATCCTTACTAGGTTACTGGTTATAACATGTTTGGCAACATAGTGCCTCTTTCAAAAACATTAGCTAGGTTTCCATAATGATGCAATATCTTCAGCTGCTCAACGTGACCTTTATCCAGCTGACTGATTCCGGCAGGGCTGGAAGAAAAGCCTGCACGCCCAGTAAATATCCAGACCAAGGGTTGAGCACACAGTAGCCTAACAGTGCACTTCTTTGACTTTGTGGGAGGTTAAATGCCTTGCTCAAGGGTACAACGGCAGGAGATTGTGCATACAATCAGAGACCAGCGGTGGTTACTTGCGTCATTACAACACCATTTTCACTCACTTTTTTGGCCAATGGTATTACAGACAATTTTTTAAAGTGACTTCAGCTTTCGGACAAGTAAAAAAAAATATGTCCTACTTGTCTGAAGTAGAAGTCAATAAAAAAGTTAATCTCAAGCTGTGATGAGTGTGATGGAAGGAGTCAGACGCAGGAGGGTAATCACCGAATACAGCGGTTATTCCTTCGTTGAAACACAAAATGCGCTCAAAATAGTGATCAACGAAACAGGCACAGGGGAAACCATCATCCCTGGCAAATACACTGTAACGGTAGAATCCAATGATACACAGGCACAGGGGAAAATCTACACTGGCAACAACAAGGTAAGGGTAGCTCGAAACCTACCCGAACAAGGAGGGGAAGCAGCCTCGGCGGAGGTCGTGACACAAGCCTCGGCGGAGGTCGTGACACAAGCCTCGGCGGAGGTCGTGACACAAGCCTCGGCGGAGGTCGTGACACAAGCCTCGGCGGAGGTCGTGACACAAGCCTCGGCGGAGGTCGTGACACAAGCCCTGTGTGATTTACCTGACAGAACCATCCACAATAGCAGATCCCAATTCCAATCCAATCAGATGAACACATGAAAAAGACCAGACACAATTACATTAGCCAATGTCCACAAAATATTTTACAGTATATTATCCAATACCGAACTGATAACACAAGTCTAGATAGTTACATTGAGGGTCAGTTAGAGTTGGGTGATTTGGACAAGTGGCTAAAAAAAGGGCATGTCAAGCCCTGTGTGGAAGGAATAGGCTAATTACTGGGGATGTCAAGCCCTGTGTGGAAGGAATAGGCTAATTACTGGGGATGTCAAGCCCTGTGTGGAAGGAATAGGCTAATTACTGGGGATGTCAAGCCCTGTGTGGAAGGAATAGGCTAATTACTGGGGATGTCAAGCCCTGTGTGGAAGGAATAGGCTAATTACTGGGGATGTCAAGCCCTGTGTGGAAGGAATAGGCTAATTACTGGGGATGTCAAGCCCTGTGTGGAAGGAATAGGCTAATTACTGGGGATGTCAAGCCCTGTGTGGAAGGAATAGGCTAATTACTGGGCATGTCAAGCCCTGTGTGGAAGGAATAGGCTAATTACTGGGGATGTCAAGCCCTGTGTGGAAGGAATAGGCTAATTACTGGGCATGTCACTAGTGTACATCCCTTCTGTGATCTTCCCTTCTCTATTCTTTATTGCCCAATTTTCAATATGTCTTCTCGTTGCTGAGGAATGAATCATTATCCCATCAGTACTACATGTAGATAGATGGTTGTGGTTATAGCATGCTGGCAACATAGTGACTCTTTCCAAACAATTGTTAACTTTCATGCCTGGAATTTATCAAATTGTACAGACCATAAAAGCTCATATACTTAGCAGCTGAAGACAGGGCTTTCTAAATACATGTGATTTTATTTGATACTTAGTACATGTAGACAGGGCTTTATAAATACATGGGATTGATACTTAGTAGATGTAGACAGGGCTTTATAAATACATGGGATTGATACTTAGTACATGTAGACAGGGCTTTATAAATACATGGGATTGATACTTAGTACATGTAGACAGGGCTTTATAAATACATGGGATTGATATTTAGTACATGTACATTTTACATTTACATTTTAGTCATTTAGCAGATGCTCTTATCCAGAGCGACTTACAGTTAGTGAATACATCTTTTTTTTATACTGGCCCCCCGTGGGAATCAAACCCACAACCCTGGCGTTGCAAACGCCATGCTCTATCAACTGAGCTACATCCCTGCCGGCCATTCCCTCCCCTACCCTGGACGACGCTGGGCCAATTGTGCGCCGCCCATGAGTCTCCCGGTCGCGGCCGGCTGCGACAGAGCCATGTAGACATGGCTTTATAAATACACGGGATTGATACTTAGTACATGTAGACAGGGCTTTATAAATACATGGGATTGATACTTAGTACATGTAGACAGGGCTTTATAAATACATGGGATTGATACTTAGTACATGTAGACAGGGCTTTATAAATACATGGGATTGATACTTAGTACATGTAGACAGGGCTTTATAAATACACAGGATTGATACTTGGTACATGTAGACAGGGCTTTATAAATACATGGGATTGATATTTAGTACATGTAGACAGGGCTTTATAAATACACGGGATTGATACTTAGTACATGTAGACAGGGCTTTATAAATACATGGGATTGATACTTAGTACATGTAGACAGGGCTTTATAAATACATGGGATTGATACTTAGTACATGTAGACAGGGCTTTATAAATACATGGGATTGATACTTAGTACATGTAGACAGGGCTTTATAAATACATGGGATTGATACTTAGTACATGTAGACAGGGCTTTATAAATACATGGGATTGATACTTAGTACATGTAGACAGGGCTTTATAAATACATGGGATTGATACTTAGTACATGTAGACAGGGCTTTATAAATACATGGGATTGATACTTAGTACATGTAGACAGGGCTTTATAAATACATGGGATTGATACTTAGTACATGTAGACAGGGCTTTATAAATACATGGGATTGATACTTAGTACATGTAGACAGGGCTTTATAAATACATGGGATTGATACTTAGTACATGTAGAGAGGGCTTTATAAATACATGGGATTGATACTTAGTAGATGTAGACAGGGCTTTATAAATACATGGGATTGATACTTAGTACATGTAGACAGGGCTTTATAAATACATGGGATTGATACTTAGTACATGTAGACAGGGCTTTATAAATACACAGGATTGATACTTAGTACATGTAGACAGGGCTTTATAAATACATGGGATTGATACTTAGTACATGTAGACAGGGCTTTATAAATACATGGGATTGATACTTAGTACATGTAGACAGGGCTTTATAAATACACGGGATTGATACTTAGTACATGTAGACAGGGCTTTATAAATACATGGGATTGATACTTAGTACATGTAGACAGGGCTTTATAAATACATGGGATTGATACTTAGTACATGTAGACAGGGCTTTATAAATACACAGGATTGATACTTAGTACATGTAGACAGGGCTTTATAAATACATGGGATTGATACTTAGTACATGTAGACAGGGCTTTATAAATACATGGGATTGATACTTAGTACATGTAGACAGGGCTTTATAAATACACGGGATTGATACTTAGTACATGTAGACAGGGCTTTATAAATACATGGGATTGATACTTAGTACATGTAGACAGGGCTTTATAAATACATGGGATTGATACTTAGTACATGTAGACAGGGCTTTATAAATACACGGGATTGATACTTAGTACATGTAGACAGGGCTTTATAAATACATGGGATTGATACTTAGTACATGTAGACAGGGCTTTATAAATACATGGGATTGATACTTAGTACATGTAGACAGGGCTTTATAAATACATGGGATTGATACTTAGTACATGTAGACAGGGCTTTATAAATACATGGGATTGATACTTAGTACATGTAGACAGGGCTTTATAAATACATGGGATTGATACTTAGTACATGTAGACAGGGCTTTATAAATACATGGGATTGATTGATACATCCATACAGGACTTGTCCCAAATGGCATCCTGTTCCCTATGGGTGCTGGTAAAATGTAGTGCACTATATAAGGAATAGAATGGCGTTTGGGACACAGCCTCCCAGCAGTCCATCCGTGCCTCCCTGGATCAGTTAGTTTGACTTTCACCCCTACCTCGCCATAAAACTCCCCACACATTTAGGCCTACTGCATATTTTCACACAGCACATACCATACCTTCCTCCACGCTGAGTCATGGGCCTGCATCCCAAACGGAACCCTATTCCCTATGTAGTGCACTAACTTTAGACCAGGAACCATTGGGCTCTGGTCAAAAGTAACACTATAAGTAGCGCGCTATATAAGGAATAGGGTTTCATTTGGGACGCAACCATGAGGAACCATTAGGACCAGTCATCCTCTTCCCATCAAGGAAACATCCTGTTTACTTAGACTAGCGTGTTGTGTTTTCTCCCACACAGAGACAGAGAGCACAGCCCCGGTCTAATCATAGCCAGTACAGTAGCATTGTTTTCATAGTGCCATGGTAACCAGGAATGAGGGGAAAGATGAATGCACAGGAAATAAACAACTTTAAACATGTAAAGACCAACAGGATATCCATTACAGTAGGTCTGAATCATGACCCAGCTGGCTGTGGAATGGCTATTGTTGTTCCTCCCAGATCATGACCATTAACACTGTGGCTACCCTGAGGTCCTGAGAGTCGCCTGTCTGCGTATTAGTTTATAGTTCTGCCAATAAGCTGGGATCATCTCTGAGTCACTGGCCAATGACCACTCAGGGGCTGAGAGGACCACGTTCGTCTATTTTGCCCTGACCCCTACTGTCCTGACCTGTATATTTACATTTGAGTCATTTAGCAGACACTCTTATCCAGTTCGACTTACAGGAGCAGTTAGGGTTAAGTGCCTTGCTCAAGGGCACAAAGACAGATTTTTCACAGAGTCGGATCGGGGATTCTAAACCAGCGACCTTTTGGTTACTGGTCCAACGCTCTTAACCACTAGGCTACCTGCCGCCTGTACAGCCCTGTACTGCCCCAATCAGCCCTGTACTGCCCCAAACAGACCAGTACTGCCCCAAACAGACCAGTACTGCCCCAAACAGACCTGTACTGCCCTGTACTGCCCCAAACAGCCCTGTACTGCCCCAAACAGCCCTGTACTGCCCCAAACAGACCTGTACTGCCCTGTACTGCCCCGAACAGCTTTGTACTGCCCCGAACATCTCTGTACTGCCCCAATCAGCCCTGTACTGCCCCAAACAGCTCTGTACTGCCCCAATCAGCCCTGTACTGCCCCAAACAGCCCTGTACTGCCCCAAACAGCCCTGTACTGCCCCAAACAGCCCTGTACTGCCCCAAACAGCTCTGTACTGCCCCAAACAGCTCTGTACTGCCCCGAACAGCTCTGTACTGCCCCGAACAGCTCTGTACTGCCCCAATCAGCCCTGTACTGCCCCAAACAGACCTGTACTGCCCCAATCAGCTCTGTACTGCCCCAAACAGCTCTGTACTGCCCCAATCAGCCCTGTACTGCCCCAAACAGCCCTGTACTGCCCCAAACAGCCCTGTACTGCCCCAATCAGCCCTGTACTGCCCCAAACAGCCCTGTACTGCCCCAAACAGACCTGTACTGCCCTGTACTGCCCCGAACAGCCCTGTACTGCCCCAAACAGCCCTGTACTGCCCCAAACAGCTCTGTACTGCCCCAATCAGCCCTGTACTGCCCCGAACAGCCCTGTACTGCCCCAAACAGCCCTGTACTGCCCCGAACAGCTCTGTACTGCCCCAATCAGCCCTGTACTGCCCCAAACAGCCCTGTACTGCCCCAAACAGCTCTGTACTGCCCCAAACAGCCCTGTACTGCCCCAAACAGCCCTGTACTGCCCCAAACAGCCCTGTACTGCCCCGAACAGCCCTGTACTGCCACACACTACCCTGAGTCCTATCTGAGTATTCAAGTTATTAGAGTATTGCTCAGCCAGTTCTGGTTACTGTTGGAGATCAGGCAGTAATCTGGTCTCTCAGTCACAGCCTGGCCAGTCAAATGGATTCAGCTCCTCTGACTCACTGGCCAGTGACCACTCAGGGCCTGAGAGAGAGAAAGAGAACTCACTGCCTGCAATGACCTGTAACGCCCTCATACCTGACCCACTTTCTGCCCCTGTCTCACACTACATGAATGAACAGTGTGAATCATAGACAGACAGACAGAGCTCAGCTCCCCAGCATGATAACCCTGTTAAATCCTGTTAGCTGGTCCTGTTCTGTTTTGTTCTCTATAAGGAATTCACCTATAAAGGCTAAAAAGGTTTTAGGCATGGTCTCGTGTGGTACCTACTAGCTACTCAAGGATCTGGTGGGTCATTCTGTTCAGCTGGGCTCCATAACAAACTAAAAGCTGTTTTAAAAAGCCTCAGGTATATTTTAGGTGGTTGTGAGATTCTACTGGGAAATGGTTTGGTGAAGAGTAAAGCAATAAAGCAATAATTTCCCAATATTACACGGCGTCAGAGGAGAGATGCCTTAGTAAAAGTTGTAAGATGACGTTGTCTGGAGCTTTTGCAGTTTGGACAAAAGATGAAGGGAGGTGGGGGGAGACTGGGGGAGATGGGGGAGAGAGGAGAGACTGGGGGAGAGGGGGGGAGACTGGGGGAGAGGGGGGAGAGAGGAGAGACTGGGGAAGAGAGGGGGGGAGAGAGGAGAGACTGGGGGGAGAGAGGGGACTGGGATAGAGGGGGGAGAGAGGGGAGGGGGGAGAGAGGAGAGACTGGGGGAGAGAGGGGAGAGAGAGGAGAGACTGGGGGAGAGGGGGGAGAGAGGAGAGACTGGGGGAGAGAGGGGAGAGAGGAGAGACTGGGGGAGAGAGGGGACTGGGATAGAGGGGGGAGAGAGGGGAGGGGGGGAGAGAGGAGAGACTGGGGGGAGAGAGGGGAGAGAGGAGAGACTGGGGAAGAGAGGGGGGAGAGGAGAGACTGGGGGAGAGAGGGGAGAGAGAGGAGAGACTGGGGAAGAGAGGGGGAGAGAGGAGAGACTGGGGGAGAGAGGGGAGAGAGGGGAGGGGGGGAGAGAGGAGAGACTGGGGGAGAGGGGGGACTGGGATAGAGGGGGGAGAGAGGAGAGACTGGGGGAGAGAGGGGAGAGAGGAGAGACTGGGGGAGAGATGGGAATGGGATAGAGGGGAGAGAGGAGAGAGGGGAGAGAGGAGACTGGGGTAGAGAGGAGGAGAGAGGAGAGACTGGGGGAGAAGAGGGGAGGAGAGGAGAGACCTGGGGGAGGGAGAGAGGGGACTGGGATAGAGGGGGATGAGAGGGGGCGGAGAGGGCGGGACGAGACGGAGAGACTGAGGGAAGAGAGGGGGACTGGGATAGAGAGGGGAGAGAGAGAGACCTGAGGGGAGAGAGGGAGAAGAGAGAGGAGAGCACTGGGGGAGAGGGGGAAGAGAGGAGAGACAGGAGGGAGAGAGGGGAATGGGATAGAGGGGGGAGACGAGGAGAGAGGGGGGAGAGAGGAGGGGAGAGAGGAGAGACTGGGGAGAGAGGGGGAATGGGGAATAGAGGGGGGAGACGAGGTGAGAAGAGAGGGGAAGAGAGGACACTGAGGTGGTAGACGTGGGGATGGCGAGAGGAGAGACTGGGGTTAGCAGAGGGACTGGGAATCGAGGGTGGAGGGGAGACTAGGGGGAGAGGGGGGAGAGATGGGAGGACTGGGGGAGAGGGGTGAGAGAGGAGACTGGGGTAAAGGGGGGAGAGAGGAGACTGGGAAGAGGGGGGAGGGGAGGAATAGGGGAGAGGGGGGAGAGATGGAGACTGGGAGAGAGAGAGGGGGAGAGAGGAGACTGGGGGAGTAGGGGGGAGAGAGGAGACTGGGGACTTGGAGAGGGGGGAGGAGAGAGAGGACTACTGGGGAGAGGGGGGAGGAGAGGAGACTAGGGAGAGGGGGGAGAGAGGAGAGACTGGGGGGTAGAGGGGGGAGAGAGGAGACTTGGGGGGAGAGGGGGGGAGAGAGGGGAGACTGGGGGAGAGGGGGGAGAGGAGAGACTAGGGGGAGAGGGGGGAGAGAGGAGACTGGGGTAGAGGGGGGAGAGAGGAGGGGAACTGGGGGAGAGGGGGGAGAGAGAGGAGACTGGAATAGAGACTAGGGGGGGGAGAGAGGAGACTGGGGTAGAGGGGGAGAGAGAGGAGACTGGAATAGAGGGGGGAGAGAGGAGACTGGGGTAGAGGGGGGAGAGAGGAGCCTGGGGTTAGAGGGGGGGGGAGAGGGGAGACTGGGGGAGGGGGGGAGAGAGGAGATGGGGGGTAGAGGGGGGAGAGGGGGGGAGAGGGGAGGAGACTGGGGGAGAGGGGGGAGAGAGGAGCTGGGGTAGAGGGGGGAGAGAGGGGAGACTGGGGTAGAGGGGGGAGAGAGGAGCCTGGGGGAGAGGGGGGAGAGGAGACTGGGGTAGAGGGGGGAGAGAGGAGCCTGGGGGAGAGGGGGGAGAGGAGACTGGGGTAGAGGGGGGAGAGGAGACTAGGGGAGAGGGGGGGAGAGAGGAGACTGGGGGAGAGGGGGGAGAGAGGAGACTGGGGGAGAGGGGGGAGAGAGGAGACTGGGGTAGAGGGGGGAGAGGAGACTGGGGTAGAGGGGGGAGAGGGGGGAGAGAGGAGACTGGGGTAAAGGGGGGAGAGAGGAGCCTGGGGTAGAGGGGGGAGAGGGGAGACTGGGGGAGAGGGGGGGAGAGGAGACTGGGGTAGAGGGGGAGAGAGGAGACTGGGGGAGAGGGGGGAGAGAGGAGACTGGGGGAGAGGGGGGAGAGAGGAGACTGGGGGAGAGGGGGGAGAGAGGAGACTGGGGTAGAGGGGGGAGAGAGGAGACTGGGGTAGAGGGGGAGAGAGGAGACTGGGGTAGAGGGGGAGAGAGGAGACTGGGGGAGAGGGGGGGAGAGAGGAGACTGGGGGAGAGGGGGGAGAGAGGAGACTGGGGGAGAGGGGGGAGAGAGGAGACTGGGGTAGAGGGGGGGAGAGGAGACTGGGGTAGAGGGGGAGAGAGGAGACTAGGGGAGAGGGGGGGAGAGAGGAGACTGGGGGAGAGGGGGGAGAGAGGAGACTGGGGTAGAGGGGGGGAGAGGAGACTGGGGTAGAGGGGGGAGAGAGGAGACTGGGGGAGAGGGGGGAGAGAGGAGACTGGGGTAGAGGGGGAGAGAGGAGACTGGGGGAGAGGGGGGAGAGAGGAGACTGGGGGAGAGGGGGGAGAGAGGAGACTGGGGTAGAGGGGGGGAGAGGAGACTGGGGTAGAGGGGGGAGAGAGGAGACTGGGGAGAGGGGGGAGAGAGGAGACTGGGGTAGAGGGGGAGAGAGGAGACTGGGGGAGAGGGGGAGAGAGGAGACTAGGGGAGAGGGGGGAGAGAGGAGACTGGGGGAGAGGGGGAGAGGGGAGACTGGGGTAGAGGGGGAGAGAGGAGACTGGGGGAGAGGGGGGAGAGACCCCTTCCCTGCCTGACACCCCTCCCCACCTCTCCCTTCCTTGCCTGACGACCGTCCCCTCCCCTGCCTGACACTCCTCCCCCCTAAATATATATTTCTCTGTGTCTCCCATCACATACAGTGGGGAGAACAAGTATTTGATACACTGCCGATTTTGAAGGTTTTCCTACTTACAAAGCATGTAGAGGTCTGTCATTTTTATCATAGCTACACTTCAACTGTGAGAGACGGAATCTAAAACAGAAATCCAGAAAATCACATTGTATGATTTTTAAGTAATTCATTTGCATTTTATTGCATGACATAAGTATTTGATACATCAGAAAAGCAGAACTTAATATTTGGTACAGAAACCTTTGTTTGCAATTACAGAGATCATACGTTTCCTGTAGGTCTTGACCAGGTTTGCACACACTGCAGCAGGGATTTTGGCCCACTCCTTTATACAGACCTTCTCCAGATCCTTCAGGTTTCGGGGCTGTCGCTGGGCAATACGGACTTTCAGCTCCCTCCAAAGATGTTCTATTGGGTTCAGGTCTGGAGACCGGCTAGGCCACTCCAGGACCTTGAGATGCTTCTTACGGAGCCACTCCTTAAATGCCCTGGCTGTGTGTTTCGGGATATTGTCATGTTGGAAGACCCAGCCACGACCCATCTTCAATGCTCTTACTGAGGGAAGGAGGTTGTTGGCCAAGATCTCGCGATACATGGCCCCATCCATCCTCCCCTCAATACGGTGCAGTCGTCCTGTCCCCTTTGCAGAAAAGCATCCCCAAAGAATGTTGTTTCCACCTCCATGCTTCACGGTTGGGATGGTGTTCTTGGGGTTGTACTCATCCTTCTTCTTCCTCCAAACACGGCGAGTGGAGTTTAGACCAAAAAGCTCTATTTTTGTCTCATCAGACCACATGACCTTCTCCCATTCCTCCTCTGGATCATCCAGATGGTCATTGGCAAACTTCAGACGGGCCTGGACATGCGCTGGCTTGAGCAGGGGGACCTTGCGTGCACTGCAGGATTTTAATCCATGACGGCGTAGTGTGTTACTAATGGTTTTCTTTGAGACTGTGGTCCCAGCTCTCTTCAGTTCATTGCCCAGGTCCTGCCGTGTAGTTCTGGGCTGATCCCTCACCTTCCTCATGATCATTGATGCCCCACGAGGTGAGATCTTGCATGGAGCCCCAGACCGAGGGTGATTGACCGTCATCTTGAACTTCTTCCATTTTCTAATAATTGCGCCAACAGTTGTTGCCTTCTCACCAAGCTGCTTGCCTATTGTCCTGTAGCCCATCCCAGCCTTGTGCAGGTCTACAATTTTATCCCTGATGTCCTTACTCAGCTATCTGGTCTTGGCCATTGTGGAGAGGTTGGAGTCTGTTTGATTGAGTGTGTGGACGGCTGTCTTTTATACAGGTAACGAGTTCAAACAGGTGCAGTTAATACAGGTTATGAGTGGAGAATAGGAGGGCTTTTTAAAGAAAAACTAACAGGTCTGTGAGAGCCGGAATTCTTACTGGTTGGTAGGTGATCAAATACTTATGTCATGCAATAAAATGCAAATTCATTATTTAAAAATCATACAATGTGTATGATTGTCTCTCACAGTTGAAGTGTACCTATGATAAAGATTACAGACCTCTACATGCTTTGTAAGTAGGAAAACCTGCAAAATCGGCAGTGTATCAAATACAAGTTCTCCCCACTGTATGATTAGGGACAGATACCCTCACCACATCAGCTGTCATGTCCTCTGTAGCTCCGCTGGTAGAGCATGGCGCTTGTAATGCCAGGGTAGTGGGTTCGATCCCCGGGACCACCCATACGTAAAAATGTATGCACACATGACTGTAAGTCGCTTTGGATAAAATCGTCTGCTAAATGGCATATTATTATTATTATTATATTATTACAACTCTCCTAAGATAGGAGACGAGAGGGAAGTGGAGAAATAGACAACATATGGAGAACGGCTTAATGACCGAAGGTAGCAGTCATCTCCTTTCAGCTTACAATGGCTCTGGTCTAAAGTAGTGCACTATATAGGGAATAGGGTGCCATTCTCTGGTCTAAAGTAGTGCACTATATAGGGAATAGGGTGCCATTCTCTGGTCTAAAGTAGTGCACTATATAGGGAATAGGGTGCCATTCTCTGGTCTAAAGTAGTGCACTATATAGGGAATAGGGTGCCATTCTCTGGTCTAAAGTAGTGCACTATATAGGGAATAGGGTGCCATTCTCTGGTCTAAAGTAGTGCACTATATAGGGAATAGGGTGCCATTGGGCTCTGGTCTAAAGTAGTGCACTATATAGGGAATAGGGTGCCATTCTCTGGTCTAAAGTAGTGCACTATATAGGGAATAGGGTGCCATTCTCTGGTCTAAAGTAGTGCACTATATAGGGAATAGGGTGCCATTCTCTGGTCTAAAGTAGTGCACTATATAGGGAATAGGGTGCCATTCTCTGGTCTAAAGTAGTGCACTGGGGAATAGGGTGC
Source organism: Coregonus ussuriensis (assembly GCA_031479575.1). NCBI lineage: Eukaryota > Metazoa > Chordata > Actinopteri > Salmoniformes > Salmonidae > Coregonus > Coregonus ussuriensis. Next base: position 1,242,764 of record CM062476.1, on the reverse strand, counting down.
CATTTGTGACGCAGCCTACATGCAACCAGAGAAGAGATGAAGGAGACTGCTCCACAGTGCACTAGGCGCCAGAGAAGAGCAACAGTCTCTGTGGTTAGCATAGCACTCCTCTGTAGCAGCACTGGGTTCATTAATATAATGTCTCATAAAATACATTAGCAGGCTCACATTTAAACAGGATTACAGGCCACACAGCCACAGGCCACACAGCCACAGGCCACACAGCCACAGGCCACACAGCCACAGGCCACACAGCCACACAGCCACAGGCCACACAGCCACAGGCCACACAGCCACAGGCCACACAGCCACAGGCCACACAGCCACAGGCCACACAGCCACACAGCCACACAGCCACAGGCCACACAGCCACACAGCCACAGGCCACACAGCCACAGGCCACACAGCCACACAGCCACAGGCCACACAGCCACAGGCCACACAGCCACACAGCCACAGGCCACACAGCCACAGGCCACACAGCCACAGGCCACACAGCCACACAGCCACAGGCCACACAGCCACAGGCCACACGGCCACAGGCCACACGGCCACAGGCCACACAGCCACACAGCTACACAGCCACACAGCCACACAGCCACAGGCCACACAGCCACAGGCCACACAGCCACACAGCCACAGGCCACACAGCCACAGGCCACACAGCCACAGGCCACACAGCCACAGGCCACACAGCCACACAGCCACAGGCCACACAGCCACAGGCCACACAGCCACAGGCCACACAGCCACACAGCCACAGGCCACACAGCCACAGGCCACACGGCCACAGGCCACACGGCCACAGGCCACACAGCCACACAGCTACACAGCCACACAGCCACACAGCCACAGGCCACACAGCCACAGGCCACACAGCCACACAGCCACAGGCCACACAGCCACAGGCCACACAGCCACAGGCCACACAGCCACACAGCCACAGGCCACACAGCCACAGGCCACACAGCCACAGGCCACACAGCCACAGGCCACACAGCCACACAGCCACAGGCCACACAGCCACAGGCCACACAGCCACAGGCCACACGGCCACAGGCCACACAGCCACACAGCCACAGGCCACACAGCCACAGGCCACACAGCCACAGGCCACACGGCCACAGGCCACACAGCCACACAGCCACAGGCCACACAGCCACAGGCCACACAGCCACATGCCACACAGCCACACACAGGCCACACAGCCACACACACACAGCCACACAGCCACAAAACCACAGGCTACACAGCCACAGGCCACACAGCCACAGGCCACAGGCCACACAGCCACAGGCCACAGGGGGCTCTGGTTAAATGTAGTGCATTATAATCGGCTGCCATGTGGGACGCTCTCTCTTATCTGTACTGAGAATCAGAAGCCATTAGGCCTTAAAACGGTCACACTCTCTAATGCAGACTGAAGAGAGGGGAACAAAGAGGAGAGGCAGGACAGGAAATGACATCATACTGTATAGTTAGTAGCTATTACAGGAACATTGGAGTTACATTTAAGATCAAACACAAAAGAAGGAAAAATAAGGTTTGAAAGAGAGAAATAAAGAAAAAGAGAGTGTGTGTACGTGCCCGTGTGTGTGTGTGTGTGTGTGTGTGTGTGTGTGTGTGTGTGTGTGTGTGTGTGTATACCATGTGAGCAGGTTAATATGAGAGAGGCCTGTCTGTCTGCCAACTCAGCTCAGTAGGATAATGCTCTCTCTGACTGCTTGAGAGTTCTTTATACTTCAGTGTTAAAGCACCACCCAGTGTTCAATAGGACAAAATGCAGTTGTAATTCTTCTGGGGCAGTTCACGTCCGGTCCTGGAGGGTAGAAACACATCTGTTATTTGTTTCTACCTGGTGTCCCACCTTGTCTCCCTTGTTTGAGTCCCTGATTAGAAAGAGAAGATGGAAACCAGAAGTGTTTTGGCCCCCAGGACTGATATTGAACAGCCCTGTTCTGGGGTCTCCATAGGGTTGCAAAATTCTGGGAACGTTCAATAGATTCCCTGGTTTTCCAGAAATCCTGGTTGAAAGATTCCGGATTTCCTGCTTCAGGGAATCCTCCAACCGGGAATTCAGAAAAAACAGGGAATTTATGGAATTTTGCAACCCTAGGTCTACAACATGAGATTATTATGCAGATAGTAGTAGGCCTAATTGTGAAGGGAAGCCTTCACGGGATGTCTGCCATCTCTGTCTAGAAGGGAGGCCTTCACGGGGTGTCTGCCATCTCTGTCTAGAAGGGAGGCCTTCACAGGGTGTCTGCCATCTCTGTCTAGAAGGGAAGCCTTCACGGGGTGTCTGCCATCTCTGTCTAGACGGGAAGCCTTCACGGGGTGTCTGCATTCTCTGTCTAGAAGGGAGGGCTTCACAGGGTGTCTGCCATCTCTGTCTAGAAGGGAGGCCTTCACAGGGTGTCTGCCATCTCTGTCTAGAAGGGAAGCCTTCACGGGGTGTCTGCCATCTCTGTCTAGACGGGAAGCCTTCACGGGGTGTCTGCATTCTCTGTCTAGAAGGGAGGGCTTCACAGGGTGTCTGCCATCTCTGTCTAGAAGGGAAGCCTTCACGGGGTGTCTGCCACCTCTGTCTAGAAGGGAGGCCTTCACAGGGTGTCTGCCATCTCTGTCTAGAAGGGAGGCCTTCACGGGGTGTCTGCCACCTCTGTCTAGAAGGGAGGCCTTCACAGGGTGTCTGCCATCTCTGTCTAGAAGGGAGGCCTTCACAGGGTGTCTGCCATCTCTGTCTAGAAGGGAGGACTTCACAGGGTGTCTGCCATCTCTGTCTAGAAGGGAGGACTTCACAGGGTGTCTGCCACCTCTGTCTAGAAGGGAGGCCTTCACAGGGTGTCTGCCATCTCTGTCTAGAAGGGAGGCCTTCACAGGGTGTCTGCCATCTCTGTCTAGAAGGGAAGCCTTCACGGGGTGTCTGCCACATTTGTCTAGAAGGGAGGCCTTCACAGGGTGTCTGCCATCTCTGTCTAGAAGGGAGGCCTTCACAGGGTGTCTGCCATCTCTGTCTAGAAGGGAGGCCTTCACAGGGTGTCTGCCATCTCTGTCTAGAAGGGAGGCCTTCACAGGGTGTCTGCCACCTCTGTCTAGAAGGGAGGCCTTCACAGGGTGTCTGCCATCTCTGTCTAGAAGGGAAGCCTTCACGGGGTGTCTGCCACATTTGTCTAGAAGGGAGGCCTTCACAGGGTGTCTGCCATCTCTGTCTAGAAGGGAGGCCTTCACAGGGTGTCTGCCATCTCTGTCTAGAAGGGAGGCCTTCACAGGGTGTCTGCCACCTCTGTCTAGAAGGGAGGCCTTCACAGGGTGTCTGCCACCTCTGTCTAGAAGGGAGGCATTCACAGGGTGTCTGCCATCTCTGTCTAGAAGGGAGGCCTTCACAGGGTGTCTGCCATCTCTGTCTAGAAGGGAGGCCTTCACAGGGTGTCTGCCATCTCTGTCTAGAAGGGAGGCCTTCACAGGGTGTCTGCCACCTCTGTCTAGAAGGGAGGCCTTCACAGGGTGTCTGCCACCTCTGTCTAGAAGGGAGGCCTTCACAGGGTGTCTGCCACCTCTGTCTAGAAGGGAGGCCTTCACAGGGTGTCTGCCACCTCTGTCTAGAAGGGAGGTCTTCACAGAGTGTCTGCCACCTCTGTCTAGAAGGGAGGCCTTCACAGGGTGTCTGCCACCTCTGTCTAGAAGGGAGGCCTTCACAGGGTGTCTGCCACCTCTGTCTAGAAGGGAGGCCTTCACAGGGTGTCTGCCACCTCTGTCTAGAAGGGAGGCCTTCACAGGGTGTCTGCCACCTCTGTCTAGAAGGGAGGCCTTCACAGGGTGTCTGCCACCTCTATCTAGAAGGGAGGCCTTCACAGGGTGTCTGCCACCTCTGTCTAGAAGGGAGTCCTTCACGGGGTGTCTGCCACCTCTGTCTAGAAGGGAGGCCTTCGCGGGGTGTCTGCCATCTCTGTCTAGAAGGGAGGCCTTCGCAGGGTGTCTGCCACCTCTGTCTAGAAGGGAGGCCTTCGCAGGGTGTCTGCCACCTCTGTCTAGAAGGGAGGCCTTCACAGGGTGTCTGCCATCTCTGTCCAGAAGCGAGGGCTGAGTATGAGAGAGTGGATGTATGAATGTTTGTGTTGATCCTTTATTATCCTTGAAAGTGTCATTATCCATATTTCATCAATCTACAGTTATATTCATACTTTCATCATTACACCCTGATCCGTTATTCTTCAGTAGTTACATGAATGAGAGTTTTTGATATCATTTTGTTCTCTTTGTTCCCTGATGAGCTGCACCTGTAACAGAGGGGCGGAGTATATTTGGTTGCTATGGGGTGGGGCTTCAGGTCTCCTTGGAAGGGAAGAGTATATTTGGTTGCTATGGGGTGGGGCTTCAGGTCCCCTTGGAAGGGAAGAGTATATTTGGTTGCTATGGGGTGGGGCTTCAGGTCCCCTTGGAAGGGAAGAGTATATTTGGTTGCTATGGGGTGGGGCTTCAGGCCTCCTTGGAAGGGAAGAGTATATTTGGTTGCTATGGGGTGGGGCTTCAGGTCCCCTTGGAAGGGAAGAGTATATTTGGTTGCTATGGGGTGGGGCTTCAGGACCCCTTGGAAGGGAAGAGTATATTTGGTTGCTATGGGGTGGGTCTTCAGGTCCCCTTGGAAGGGAAGAGTATATTTGGTTGCTATGGGGTGGGGCTTCAGACCTCCTTGGAAGGGAAGAGTATATTTGGTTGCTATGGGGTGGGGCTTCAGGTCCCCTTGGAAGGGAAGAGTATATTTGGTTGCTATGGGGTGGGGCTTCAGGTCCCCTTGGAAGGGAAGAGTATATTTGGTTGCTATGGGGTGGGTCTTCAGGTCCCCTTGGAAGGGAAGAGTATATTTGGTTGCTATGGGGTGGGGCTTCAGGTCTCCTTGGAAGGGAAGAGTATATTTGGTTGCTATGGGGTGGGGCTTCAGGTCTCCTTGGAAGGGAAGAGTATATTTGGTTGCTATGGGGTGGGGCTTCAGGTCTCCTTGGAAGGGAAGAGTATATTTGGTTGCTATGGGGTGGGGCTTCAGGACCCCTTGGAAGGGAAGAGTATATTTGGTTGCTATGGGGTGGGTCTTCAGGTCCCCTTGGAAGGGAAGAGTATATTTGGTTGCTATGGGGTGGGGCTTCAGGTCTCCTTGGAAGGGAAGAGTATATTTGGTTGCTATGGGGTGGGGCTTCAGGTCTCCTTGGAAGGGAAGAGTATATTTGGTTGCTATGGGGTGGGGCTTCAGGTCTCCTTGGAAGGGAAGAGTATATTTGGGTGCTATGGGGTGGGGCTTCAGGTCCCCTTGGAAGGGAAGAATATGTTTGGTTGCTATGGGGTGGGGCTTCAGGGCTCCTTGGAAGGGAAGAGTATATTTGGTTGCTATGGGGTGGGGCTTCAGGGCTCCTTGGAAGGGAAGAGTATATTTGGGTGCTATGGGGTGGGGCTTCAGGGCTCCTTGGAAGGGAAGAGTATATTTGGGTGCTATGGGGTGGGGCTTCAGGTTTCCTTGGTTTCTGGGAGGAGCCCTTCTTATTGCCACCTGTTCTATGATTGGTCTGCTATTTCCAGCCTGAGGACCATGTAATAATCCCTATATTAAATCTCCCTTTACTTTAGCCATGATACAATATGGTTCTGAGTTTCATGTCCAGGCAACGGCCTGCCTGTGGCACTAATTCTATCAACTGACTTCTTTTTTCATGAAAACTAGAGACCTCTATCTATAAAGTTGCAATATGTAACTTTTTTGGGGCGACTCGACCAAATTCACATAGAAATGTGTGTTATAGATCTGTCATTCTCATTGAAAGCAAGTCTAAGAAGCGGTAGATCTGTTCTATGTCTGCTATATCTATGCTTCCCGTTCTTAAGTTTCGTTTTTTGGTCTTTTACCTTCGGTTTTGTACACCAGTTTCAAACAGCTAAAAATACAATATTTTTGGTTATGGAAAAATATATTATACAGCGGTTTAGATGGTGCAATGATGATTCTCTACACTGTACTTACTTGTTTTGTCACAAACTGAAATTAGGTGAACTATTACAATTTTGGCAACCAGGAAATGGTGGAGCGATTTCTGCATAGTGCATCTTTAACTAATCAAATTCTTTAAAACAGATATGTAATATAATCAGGATGATGCCTCATATCTGGATAAAAGTCAGACCTAATACCTGTGTCCTCAAGCCTAAGGAAAGTCCTTTCATACAAGCCTCATTCTAACAGCACACACAAACCCAGAACAAAAAGCATGTTGACTTGGTGCATGCCATGGTCTCTCGGGGGGCATAATACCGTTCCTGAACTGGCTGCTTTGTTCACAGGCCATGTTAACCACAATAGGGATTGTTACCTTTACACTGATTCTCACTTTACACAAGAGTCTGTCCTGTTAGCCATGACACCGTCAGACAGGATGTGTGAGTTTGAGTTTGAGTTTGAGTTTGAGTTTATTTTTACAGGGACAGTGCACATTAATCAACGTTTCAGTAAAAGTGCCGGTTTTAGCCAGCCGGCTAATTTTCAACCGCAGTCCCTGGGCAGGTTATTAAAAACAATTACAATATAGACAATAACAACATAGAACAAGACATAGCATACAGACATAGCAACAAGTTAGAGAGTTAGAGAGATAGTTAGAGTTAGGTAGAATAGGAGCAGGTACAATCTCTCAAACTAGTTTTTAAAATATTTTGTCTATGAATAAAGTTATATCCAACTATAGAACCTAACAATAGTGTTTAACAACGCAGGTCATTATTTAGGTTACAGTTTAAAAAATGAATGAAAAATATATGTGAAATGTAATTAGTTATATATAAAAAAATGTAATCCTAATCTATCTGAATTTCATTGAATATTTTCAGCGTCAGGTGAGTAGGCACACTCAGAATGGCTTTATAAAGTGGTAAAGTGTGCCAATGGAGCAGGAGGCCTGGCGGTGTTTACCTGGCGGTGTTTACCTGACGGTGTTTACCTGGCGGTGTTAACCTGACGGTGTTTAGGACCCAGCAGAGAGACAAAACAATGTGAACGTCACATGATCGTGCTTTTTGGAGCGGGGGCCGACGCATGTTGCATCTCTGGTTCAAGTAGCCTAAACCAGGCAAATGACAAGTTTAGATCGTATTTAAATCCACACCCTGGAAACAATGGATACGAAGACTGTTTTCTCCCTAGTCTTCTTTGCCTGTTTAGCTGTGAATAGAACTGTGGTAAGTTTGAATCTGTATCTATTATTTCATATAAAATACAACTTCCTCTCTGTCTACCAGGTGACTATACCAGCTGACTCTAGATCAGACCTATCGCCACTCATATTTGCAACTTGTTGATTTATTTTCCTGTGGGGTATAATATAGTAAAAATAATACATTATATTGGCATGATATTGTTATTATCAAGTATAAAGTTACATGGAGAAAATTGGACCTCTGAAAGGAAAATGGATAGCCCTCCCTTCAGCAAAATATATTTTACCTAAACCCTCTGAACGATTGAAAAAAAAAAAAAAAAGTGTCCCTCCCCTATACCCAAAATAATAATTTAGACAAAGTGGATAACAGAGAAACTTCCTACTGTTTACCCTCACTTCCTGGACAGACCAGAGCCTTAAATATGCAGCTTTAGAAACTGTTCTTCGTCCTGTCAGCATTACATGACAACGCAGGAATTTTGATAACGCACAGGTCTGTGGGCCAGAAGGTTGAGGGTTCACAGACCACCGTGGATAAGAGTAGGGTGGGAAAGATCTCATTTATAGTAAAGGCATTGCATGAATCTATCATCTTATTTGCAGGTCCGAGGAAAAAATAGCTTTTTATAAAAATGTCATGCAATTCTACGTCATTTTATATACAGTGAGGGAAAAAAAGTATTTGATCCCCTGCTGATTTTGTACGTTTGCCCACTGACAAAGAAATGATCAGTCTATAATTTTAATGGTAGGTTTATTTGAACAGTGAGAGACAGAATAACAACAACAAAATCCAGAAAAACGCATGTCAAAAATGTTATAAATTGATTTGCATTTTAATGAGGGAAATAAGTATTTGACCCCTCTGCAAAACATGACTTAGTACTTGGTGGCAAAACCCTTGTTGGCAATCTGTCACGATCGTTTATAGACGGGACGGACCAAGGCGCAGTGTGATATGCCAACATGTTTATTTAACGAATAAACACACAACAAACGAAACGTGAAGTCCAAGGTAGCACACAAACAACATACCTTACACAGAACAAGATCCCACTAGTGCCAATAGGCTACCTAAGTATGGTCCCCAATCAGAGACAACGAGCTACAGCTGCCTCTGATTGGGAACCACACAGGCCAACATAGATCTACACGATCTAGATCTAAACATAGAAAATGCCTACATAGAACAACACACCCTGACTCAACAAATACGAGTCCCCAGAGTCAGGGCGTGACAGTACCCCCCCCCCAAAGGTGTGGACTCCGACCGCACACCATAAACATAACAGGGTAGGGGCCGGGTGGGCATTCCGCCTCGGAGACGGATCCGGCTCAGGGCGTGACGACCACTTACTCTCCGCCTCCCTGTTGCGCCCCTGGTCTGGTCTGGACCTCGGCGCGCTGCTTCCCCTCTCCTTCCTCCCACTATACTCCAAGCCCTGTCTGGACCCTGGTGTGGGAGACCCCGAACCTGGTGTGGGGCTGACGTCTGGGTCTGGACTGGAGCCGCTGACTGGAGCTGGACCCGACGACGGTGGAGCGAATTGCTCTGGCTCCGGAGTGGAGCCGCTGACCGGAGCTGGATCAGGCACCGGTGGAGCGGACTGCTCTGGCTCCGGAGTAGAGCCGCTGACCGGAGCTGGACTAGACCCCGGTGGAGCGGATTGCTCTGGCTCCGGAGTGGATCTGCTGAACGGAGCTGGACTGGACCCCGGTGGAGCGGACTGCTCTGGCTCCGGAGTGGAGCAGCTGACCGCTGCCGGACCAGGCACCGGTGGGACAGGCACGGGCCGTGCCGGACTGGACACACGCACCACTGGCTTAGTGCGAGGAGGAGGAACAGGCCGGACCGGGCTGGCGACGCGCACCACTGGCTTGGTGCGAGGGACAGGAACAGGCCGGACCGGGCTGGCGACGCGCACCACTGGCTTGGTGCGAGGGACAGGAACAGGCTGGCCCGGGCTGGCGACGCACACCACTGGCTTGGTGCGAGGGACAGGAACAGGCCGGACCGGGCTGGCGACGCGCACCACTGGCTTGGTGCGAGGGACAGGAACAGGCCGGGCCGGGCTGGCGACGCGCACCACTGGCTTGGTGCGAGGGACAGGAACAGGCCGGACCGGGCTGGCGACGCGCACCACTGGCTTGGTGCGAGGGACAGGAACAGGCCGGGCCAGGCTGGCGACGCGCACCACTGGCTTGGTGCGAGGGGCAGGAACAGGCCGGACCGGGCTGGCGACACGCACCACTGGCTTGGTGCGAGGGGCAGGAACAGGCCGGACCGGGCTGGCGACGCGCACCACTGGCTTGGTGCGAGGGACAGGAACAGGCCGGACCGGGCTGGCGACGCGCACCACTGGCTTGGTGCGAGGGACAGGAACAGGCCGGACCGGGCTGGCGACGTGCACCACTGGCTTGGTGCGAGGGACAGGAACATGCCGGGCCGGACTGGCGACGCGCACTACTGGCTTGGTGCGAGAAGCAGGAATAGGCCGGGCTGGCGACGCGCACCACTGGCTTGGTGCGAGGGGCAGGAACAGGCCGGACCGGGCTGGCAACGCGCACCACTGGCTTGATGCGAGGAGCAGGAACGGGCCGGACCGTACTGGGAACACACACCACTGGCTTAGTGCGGGGAGCAGGAAAGGGTCGGGCCGTACTGGGAACACGCACCACTGGCTTAGTGCGGGGAGCAGGAACGGGCCGGACCGGACTGGCGACACGCACCACTTGCTTGGTGCGAGGAGCGGGACTGGGTTCCTTTATAAACCCCCGCTCCTTCTGCTGCCTAACCAGCTCCTCTCGCCGTGCCTCTACACCTTCCTTCTCCCTTTTTGCCTCCTGTAGCGCCTCCCTCTGACCGTATAACTCCTGCTCCCTCTGAACCAATAGCCCCCGTAACCTGGTGGCCTCCTCTCCTAACCTGCAGATCCGCCCTTTAACGGCCTCCTGCTGCCTCGTCGTCCACACCGTGTGCCCCCCCCCCAAACATTTTCTTGGGGTTGCCTCTCGGGTCTCCGTCGTCGGCACTGTTGGCGCCGTTTCTCCTCTCCTACCTGGGCATCCTCCTTCCTCGCCTTCCGTTAATGGACGGCCTCCTCCTCCGTAATTCTCCCCCAACCGAGGAGAACATCTACTAATGTAATCTCCTGTTGAATTCCCGGCGTTTGCTCCTGAACACGCTGCTTGGTCCTCGTTTGGTGGGATCTTCTGTCACGATCGTTTATAGACGGGACGGACCAAGGCGCAGCGTGATATGCCAACATGTTTATTTAACGAATAAACACACAACAAACGAAACGTGAAGTCCAAGGTAGCACACAAACAACATACCTTACACGGAACAAGATCCCACAACCCACTAGTGCCAATAGGCTACCTAAGTATGGTCCCCAATCAGAGACAACGAGCTACAGCTGCCTCTGATTGGGAACCACACCGGCCAACATAGATCTACACGATCTAGATCTAAACATAGAAAATGCAACATAGAACAACACACCCTGACTCAACAAATACGAGTCCCCAGAGTCAGGGCATGACACAATCACAGAGGTCAGACGTTTCTTGTAGTTGGCCACCAGGTTTGCACACATCTCAGGAGGGATTTTGTTCCACTCCTCTTTGCAGATCTTCTCCAAGTCATTAAGGTTTCGAGGATGACATTTGGCAACTCGAACCTTCAGCTCCCTCCACAGATTTTCTATGGGATTAAGGTCTGGAGACTGGCTAGGCCACTCCAGAACCTTAACGTGCTTCTTCTTGAGCCACTCCTTTGTTGCCTTGGCCGTGTGTTTTGGGTCATTGTCATGCTGGAATACCCATCCACGACCCATTTTCAATGCCCTGGCTGAGGGAAGGAGGTTCTCACCCAAGATTTGATGGTACATGGCCCCGTCCATCGTCCCTTTGATGTGGTGAAGTTGTCCTGTCCCCTTAACAGAAAAACACCCCCAAAGCATAATGTTTCCACCTCCATGTTTGACGGTGGGGATGGTGTTCTTGGGGTCATAAGCAGCATTCCTCCTCCTCAAAACACGGCGAGTTGAGTTGATGCCAAAGAGCTCGATTTTGGTCTCATCTGACCACAAGACTTTCACCCAGTTCTCCTCTGAATCATTCAGATGTTCACTGGCAAACTTCAGATGGCCCTGTATATGTGCTTTCTTGAGCAGGGGGACCTTGTGGGCGCTGCAGGATTTCAGTCCTTCACGGCGTAGTGTGTTACCAATTGTTTTCTTGGTGACTATGGTCCCAGCTGCCTTGAGATCATTGACAAGATCCTCCCGTGTAGTTCTGGACTGATTCCTCACCGTTCTCATGATCATTGCAACTCCACGAGGTGAGATCTTGCATGGAGCCCCAGACCGAGGGAGATTGACAGTTATTTTGTGTTTCTTCCATTTGCGAATAATTGCACCAACTGTTGTCACCTTCTCACCAAGCTGCTTGGCGATAGTCTTGTAGCCCATTCCAGCCTTGTGTAGGTCTACAATCTTGTCCCTGACATCCTTGGAGAGCTCTTTGATCTTGGGCATGGTGGAGAGTTTGGAATCTGATTGATTGATTGCTTCTGTGGACAGGTGTCTTTTATACAGGTAACAAACTGAGATTAGGAACACTCCCTTTAAGAGTGTGCTCCTAATCTCAGCTCATTACCTGTATAAAAGACACCTGGGAGCCAGAAATCTTTCTGATTGAGAGGGGGTCAAATAATTATTTCCCTCATTAAAATGCAAATCAATTTATAACATTTTTGACATGCGTTTTTCTGGATTTTTTTGTTTTGTTATTCTGTCTCTCACTGTTCAAATAAACCTACCATTAAAATTATAGACTGATCATTTCTTTGTCAGTGGGCAAACGTACAAAATCAGCAGGGGATCAAATACTTTTATCCCTCACTGTATTAGCAGAATAATTTTTGATACCACACAAATTACAGGCACGCGCTGCAAAATAAATATACACTACCAGTCAAACGTTTTAGAACACCTACTCTATGAGCGCTATGATGAAACTGGCTCTCATGAGGACCGCCACAGGAATGAAAGACCCAGAGTTACCTCTGCTGCAGAGGATAAGTTCATTAGAGTTACCAGCCTCAGAAATTGCAGCCCAAATAAATGCTTCACAGAGTTCAAGACACAGACACATCTCAACATCAACTGTTCAGAGGAGACTGTGTGAATCAGGCCTTTATGGTCGAATTGCTGCAAAGAAACCACTACTAAAGGACACCAATAAGAAGAAGAGATCTGCTTGGGCCAAGAAACACGAGCAATGGACATTAGACCAGTGGAAATGTGTCCTTTGGTCTGGAGTCCAAATTGTAGATTTTTGGTTCCAACCACCTTGTCTTTGTGAGACGCGGTGTGGGTGAACGGATGATCTCCGCATGTGTAGTTCCCACCGTGAAGCATGGAGGAGGAGGTGTTATGGTGTGGGGGTGCTTTGCTGGTGACACTGTCAGTGATTTATTTAGAATTCAAGGCACACTTAACCAGCATGGCTACCACAGCATTCTGCAGCGATACACCATCCCATCTGGTTTGGGCTTAGTGGGAATATCATTTGTTTTTTAGCGAGTTATTACTGATATCAAATATTACTTTAACTTAAAATGGTCAATGCCGGATCCAATTCTAGACCTATAAGCTTACTGTATATCACCGTATGACTTCTGTCTGGTGTTTCTTACAGGTTTCAGGGGCCCGTTCCTTCTCCATAGACTACAATAACAACTGCTTCCAGAAAGATGGGAAGCCATTCCAGTATATCTCCGGCAGTATCCACTATTCCCGCATCCCCCAGTACTACTGGAGAGACAGACTGCTCAAGATGTACATGGCTGGACTCAACGCTGTACAGATGTAAGTTCAACAGGGTGACAGAGATTATTTTTATATAATAAAATGTATCGCCTGGAGATTCCACAATACAACAGCAGTAGTGTTGTACCTGTATACATGATTATATGCACTATTATTATTACCACTGAAATGAACTGGATTTCATTATCCTCATTCTACTGGATTTACTGAAATGCTGGACCACTATACTGCTTTGACAATATCTACAAATTGTATTTCATGTCAATAAATCTGAATTTGATATCTGAGAGTGAGGAACAATAGCTGGACTCAACGCTGTACAGATGTGAGAGAGAGAGAGAGAGAGAGAGAGAGAGAGAGAGAGAGAGAGAGAGATGGCTGGACTCAACGCTGTACAGATGAGAGAGAGAGAGAGATGGCTGGACTCAACGCTGTACAGATGAGAGAGAGAGAGATGGCTGGACTCAACGCTGTACAGATGTGTGTGAGAGAGAGAGATGGCTGGACTCAACACTGTACAGATGTGTGTGAGAGAGAGAGAGATGGCTGGACTCAACGCTGTACAGAAGGTTACAATGAGACAAGGTTTTGGAGTACGAACATCCAATCCATACTATCCTTTTCTTCTAGAAATACTTGAAAGTACAAACATATTGTAGTGAAGTCAAGGTGTAGTCCCAGTAGGGACTTGAACCAATGACCTTGCGACTGTTAAACTAACAACACCTTAGTTTACTCCAAGAGATCTGAACCTCTTGACGAGGTCAGTAGGTGTTGGGTTAAGGTCGCTTCAATAGATCCTGTTGTTTTTCAGTACAGTGACTACTGCACTCTCTGGTGATATGTTTTCAGTACAGTGACTACTGCACTCTCTGGTGATATGGTTCTAATCCCCGAGCCCACTAGGTGAAAAATCTGTCGATGTGCCCTTGAGCAAGGCACTTAACCCTAATTGCTCCTGTAAGTCGCTCTGGATAAGAGCGTCTGCTAAATGACCAATTATTTATTTATTTATTTATTATATATGTTTTCAGTACAGTGACTACTGCACTCTCTGGTGATATGTTTTCAGGACAGAGACTACTGCACTCTCTGGTGATATGTTTTCAGGACAGAGACTACTGCACTCTCTGGTGATATGTTTTCAGGACAGAGACTACTGCACTCTCTGGTGATATGTTTTCAGGACAGAGACTACTGCACTCTCTGGTGATATGTTTTCAGGACAGAGACTACTGCACTCTCTGGTGATATGTTTTCAGGACAGAGACTACTGCACTCTCTGGTGATATGTTTTCAGGACAGAGACTACTGCACTCTCTGGTGATATGTTTTCAGGACAGAGACTACTGCACTCTCTGGTGATATGTTTTCAGGACAGTGACTACTGCACTCTCTGGTGATATGTTTTCAGGACAGAGACTACTGCACTCTCTGGTGATATGTTTTCAGGACAGAGACTACTGCACTCTCTGGTGATATGTTTTCAGGACAGTGACTACTGCACTCTCTGGTGATATGTTTTCAGGACAGAGACTACTGCACTCTCTGGTGATATGTTTTCAGGACAGAGACTACTGCACTCTCTGGTGATATGTTTTCAGGACAGAGACTACTGCACTCTCTGGTGATATGTTTTCAGGACAGAGACTACTGCACTCTCTGGTGATATGTTTTCAGGACAGAGACTACTGCACTCTCTGGTGATATGTTTTCAGGACAGTGACTACTGCACTCTCTGGTGATATGTTTTCAGGACAGAGACTACTGCACTCTCTGGTGATATGTTGCTTGGAACTAGCCTATGGATGTCTTTTGTTCTAGAAATACTAGATATTTCTCCTCCATGATGCAGCATGCTTTTCTCTCTGTCAGTTACAGAGCATTCGAAAGTATTCAGACCCCTTGACTTTTCCAACATTTTCTTTACGTTACAGCCTTATTCTAAAATGGATTAAATAGTATTTTTTTCTCATCAATCTACACACAATACCCCCATAAAGACAAAGCAAAAACAGGTTTTTAGAAATTTTTGCAAATGTATTAAAAATAAAAAAACTTTTACATAAGTATTCAGACCCTTTACTCAGTACTTTATTGAAGCACCTTAGGCAGCGATTACAGCCTTGAGTCTTCTTGGGTATGACGCTACAAGCTTGGCACACCTGTATTTGGGGAGTTTCTCCCATTCTTCTCTGCAGATCCTCTCAAGCTCTGTCAGGTGGGATGGGGAGCGTTGCTGCACAGCTATTTTCAGGTCTCTCCAGAGATGTTTGATCTGGTTCAAGTCCGGGCTCTGGCTGGGCCACTCAAGGACATTCAGAGACTTGCCTCGAATCCACTCCTGCGGTGTCTTGGCTGTGTGCTTAGGGTCGTTGTCCTGTTGGAAGGTGAACCTTCGCCCCAGTCGGAGGTCCTGAGCGCTCTGGAGCAGGTTTTCATCAAGGATCTCTGTACTTTGCTCCGTTAATCTTTCCCTCGATCCTGACTAGTCTCCCAGTCCCTGCCGCTGAAAAACATCCCCACAGCATGATGCTGCCACCACCATGCTTCACCGTAGGGATGGTGCCTGGTTTCCTCCAGACGTGATGCTTGGCATTCAGGCCAAAGAGTTACATCTTGGTTTCATCAGACCAGAGAATCTTGTTTCTCATGGTCTGAGTCCTTTAGGTGCCTTTTGGCAAACTCCAAGCGGGCTGTCATGTGCCTTTTACTGAGGAGTGGCTTCCGTCTGGCCACTCTACCATAAAGGCCTGATTGGTGGAGTGCTGCAGAGATGGTTGTCCTTCTGGAAGGTTCTCCCATCTCCACAGAGGAACTCTGTAGCTCTGTCAGAGTGACCATCGGGTTCTTGGTCACCTCCCTGACCAAGGCCCTTCTCCCCTGATTGCTCAGTTTGGCCGGGCGGCCAGCTGTAGACTCTGCATTCCATAGTAAGAACATCATACCAACGGTCAAGCATGGTGGTGGTGGTGTGATGGTTTGGGGATGCTTTGCTGCCTCAGGACCTGGACGACTTGCCTTAATAGAAGGAACCATGAATTCTGCTCCGTATCAGATAATTCTACAGGAGAATGTCAGACCATCCGTCTGTGAGCTGAAGCTGAAGCGCAGCTGGGTCATGCAGCAAGACAATGATCCAAAACACACAATCAAGTCTACATGAAAATTGCTAAAAAGCAACAAATTGGAAGTTTTGGAATGGCCTAGTCAAAGTCCAGACCTAATCCCAATTGAGATGTTGTGGCAGGACTTGAAACGAGCGGTTCATGCTTGAAAACCCACACGTCACTGAGTTAAAGCAGTTCTGCATGTAAGAGTGGGCCAAAATTCCTCCACAGCGACGTGAGAGACTGATCAACAACTACAGGAAGCATTTGGTTGGAGTCATTGCAGCTAAAGGTGGCACAACCAGTTATTGAGTGTAAGGGGGCAATTACTTTTTCACACAGGGGAATTGGGTGTTGAAATAAATATGTAATTGTTGTGTTATTTGTTCACTTATGTTCCCTTTATCTAATATTAGGTGGTCCTCTGTAGCTCAGCTGGTAGAGCACGGCGCTTGTAACGCCAAGGTAGTGGGTTCGATCCCCGGGACCACCCATACACAAAAAAAAATGTATGCACGCATGACTGTAAGTCGCTTTGGATAAAAGCGTCTGCTAAATGGCATATTATATTATTATAATTATATTATTATTAGGATTTGGTTGAAGATCTGATAATTTTCAGTATCACAAATATGCAAAAGTAGAGAAAATTAGAAAGGGGGCAAATACTTTTTCATAGCACTGTATGTTACCAGTACTCTTCCCTCTCTCTGTCAGTTATGTTACCAGTAATCTTCCCTCTCTTGTCAGTTATGTTACCAGTACTCTTCCCTCTCTCTGTCAGTTATGTTACCAGTACTCTTCCCTCTCTCTGTCAGTTATGTTACCAGTACTCTTCCCTCTCTCTGTCAGTTATGTTACCAGTACTCTTCCCTCTTGTCAGTTATGTTACCAGTACTCTTCCCCCTCTTGTCAGTTATGTTACCAGTACTCTTCCCTCTCTCTGTCAGTTATGTTACCAGTACTCTTCCCTCTTGTCAGTTATGTTACCAGTACTCTTCCCCCTCTTGTCAGTTATGTTACCAGTACTCTTCCCTCTTGTCAGTTATGTTACCAGTACTCTTTCCTCTCTCTGTCAGTTATGTTACCAGTACTCTTCCCTCTTGTCAGTTATGTTACCAGTACTCTTTCCTCTTGTCAGTTATGTTACCAGTACTCTTTCCTCTTGTCAGTTATGTTACCAGTACTCTTCCCTCTTGTCAGTTATGTTACCAGTACTCTTCCCTCTTTCTGTCAGTTATGTTACCAGTACTCTTCCCTCTTTCTGTCAGTTATGTTACCAGTAATCTTCCCTCTCTCTGTCAGTTATGTTACCAGTACTCTTCCCTCTCTTGTCAGTTATGTTACCAGTACTCTTCCCTCTCTCTGTCAGTTATGTTACCAGTACTCTTCCCTCTCTCTGTCAGTTATGTTACCAGTACTCTTCCCTCTCTTGTCAGTTATGTTACCAGTACTCTTCCCTCTCTCTGTCAGTTATGTTACCAGTACTCTTCCCTCTCTCTGTCAGTTATGTTACCAGTACTCTTTCCTCTTGTCAGTTATGTTACCAGTACTCTTCCCCCTCTTGTCAGTTATGTTACCAGTACTCTTCCCTCTTGTCAGTTATGTTACCAGTACTCTTCCCTCTCTCTGTCAGTTATGTTACCAGTACTCTTCCCTCTCTCTGTCAGTTATGTTACCAGTACTCTTCCCTCTTGTCAGTTATGTTACCAGTACTCTTCCCTCTCTCTGTCAGTTATGTTACCAGTACTCTTCCCTCTCTCTGTCAGTTATGTTACCAGTACTCTTTCCTCTCTCTGTCAGTTATGTTACCAGTACTCTTCCCTCTTGTCAGTTATGTTACCAGTAATCTTCCCTCTCTTGTCAGTTATGTTACCAGTACTCTTCCCTCTCTCTGTCAGTTATGTTACCAGTACTCTTTCCTCTTGTCAGTTATGTTACCAGTACTCTTTCCTCTTGTCAGTTATGTTACCAGTACTCTTTCCTCTTGTCAGTTATGTTACCAGTACTCTTCCCTCTTGTCAGTTATGTTACCAGTACTCTTCCCTCTTTCTGTCAGTTATGTTACCAGTACTCGTCCCTCTTTCTGTCAGTTATGTTACCAGTAATCTTCCCTCTCTCTGTCAGTTATGTTACCAGTACTCTTCCCTCTCTTGTCAGTTATGTTACCAGTACTCTTCCCTCTCTCTGTCAGTTATGTTACCAGTACTCTTCCCTCTCTCTGTCAGTTATGTTACCAGTACTCTTCCCTCTTGTCAGTTATGTTACCAGTAATCTTCCCTCTCTTGTTAGTTATGTTACCAGTACTCTTCCCTCTCTCTGTCAGTTATGTTACCAGTACTCTTTCCTCTTGTCAGTTATGTTACCAGTACTCTTTCCTCTTGTCAGTTATGTTACCAGTACTCTTCCCTCTCTTGTCGGTTATGTTACCAGTAATCTTCCCTCTCTCTGTCAGTTATGTTACCAGTAATCTTCCCTCTCTCTGTCAGTTATGTTACCAGTACTCTTCCCTCTCGCTGTCAGTTATGTTACCAGTAATCTTCCCTCTCTTGTCAGTTATGTTACCAGTACTCTTCCCTCTCTCTGTCAGTTATGTTACCAGTACTCTTCCCTCTCTCTGTCAGTTATGTTACCAGTACTCTTCCCTCTCTCTGTCAGTTATGTTACCAGTACTCTTCCCTCTCTCTGTCAGTTATGTTACCAGTACTCTTCCCTCTCTCTGTCAGTTATGTTACCAGTACTATTTCCTCTTGTCAGTTATGTTACCAGTACTCTTTCCTCTTGTCAGTTATGTTACCAGTAATCTTCCCTCTCTTGTCAGTTATGTTACCAGTACTCTTCCCTCTCTCTGTCAGTTATGTTACCAGTACTCTTTCCTCTTGTCAGTTATGTTACCAGTACTCTTCCCTCTCTCTGTCAGTTATGTTACCAGTACTCTTCCCTCTCTCTGTCAGTTATGTTACCAGTACTCTTCCCTCTTGTCAGTCAGTTATGTTACCAGTAATCTTCCCTCTCTCTGTCAGTTATGTTACCAGTACTCTTCCCTCTCTTGTCAGTTATGTTACCAGTAATCTTCCCTCTTGTCAGTTATGTTACCAGTACTCTTCCCTCTTGTCAGTTATGTTACCAGTACTCTTCCCTCTCTCTGTCAGTTATGTTACCAGTACTCTTCCCTCTCTCTGTCAGTTATGTTACCAGTACTCTTCCCTCTTGTCAGTTATATTACCAGTACTCTTCCCTCTCTTGTCAGTTATGTTACCAGTACTCTTCCCTCTTGTCAGTTATGTTACCAGTAATCTTCCCTCTCTCTGTCAGTTATGTTACCAGTAATCTTCCCTCTCTCTGTCAGTTATGTTACCAGTACTCTTCCCTCTCGCTGTCAGTTATGTTACCAGTAATCTTCCCTCTCTTGTCAGTTATGTTACCAGTACTCTTCCCTCTCTCTGTCAGTTATGTTACCAGTACTCTTCCCTCTTGTCAGTTATGTTACCAGTAATCTTCCCTCTCTTGTCAGTTATGTTACCAGTACTCTTCCCTCTCTCTGTCAGTTATGTTACCAGTACTCTTTCCTCTTGTCAGTTATGTTACCAGTACTCTTTCCTCTTGTCAGTTATGTTACCAGTACTCTTTCCTCTTGTCAGTTATGTTACCAGTACTCTTCCCTCTTGTCAGTTATGTTACCAGTACTCTTCCCTCTTTCTGTCAGTTATGTTACCAGTACTCGTCCCTCTTTCTGTCAGTTATGTTACCAGTAATCTTCCCTCTCTCTGTCAGTTATGTTACCAGTACTCTTCCCTCTCTTGTCAGTTATGTTACCAGTACTCTTCCCTCTCTCTGTCAGTTATGTTACCAGTACTCTTCCCTCTCTCTGTCAGTTATGTTACCAGTACTCTTCCCTCTTGTCAGTTATGTTACCAGTAATCTTCCCTCTCTTGTTAGTTATGTTACCAGTACTCTTCCCTCTCTCTGTCAGTTATGTTACCAGTACTCTTTCCTCTTGTCAGTTATGTTACCAGTACTCTTTCCTCTTGTCAGTTATGTTACCAGTACTCTTCCCTCTCTTGTCGGTTATGTTACCAGTAATCTTCCCTCTCTCTGTCAGTTATGTTACCAGTAATCTTCCCTCTCTCTGTCAGTTATGTTACCAGTACTCTTCCCTCTCGCTGTCAGTTATGTTACCAGTAATCTTCCCTCTCTTGTCAGTTATGTTACCAGTACTCTTCCCTCTCTCTGTCAGTTATGTTACCAGTACTCTTCCCTCTCTCTGTCAGTTATGTTACCAGTACTCTTCCCTCTCTCTGTCAGTTATGTTACCAGTACTCTTCCCTCTCTCTGTCAGTTATGTTACCAGTACTCTTCCCTCTCTCTGTCAGTTATGTTACCAGTACTATTTCCTCTTGTCAGTTATGTTACCAGTACTCTTTCCTCTTGTCAGTTATGTTACCAGTAATCTTCCCTCTCTTGTCAGTTATGTTACCAGTACTCTTCCCTCTCTCTGTCAGTTATGTTACCAGTACTCTTTCCTCTTGTCAGTTATGTTACCAGTACTCTTCCCTCTCTCTGTCAGTTATGTTACCAGTACTCTTCCCTCTCTCTGTCAGTTATGTTACCAGTACTCTTCCCTCTTGTCAGTCAGTTATGTTACCAGTAATCTTCCCTCTCTCTGTCAGTTATGTTACCAGTACTCTTCCCTCTCTTGTCAGTTATGTTACCAGTAATCTTCCCTCTTGTCAGTTATGTTACCAGTACTCTTCCCTCTTGTCAGTTATGTTACCAGTACTCTTCCCTCTCTCTGTCAGTTATGTTACCAGTACTCTTCCCTCTCTCTGTCAGTTATGTTACCAGTACTCTTCCCTCTTGTCAGTTATATTACCAGTACTCTTCCCTCTCTTGTCAGTTATGTTACCAGTACTCTTCCCTCTTGTCAGTTATGTTACCAGTAATCTTCCCTCTCTCTGTCAGTTATGTTACCAGTAATCTTCCCTCTCTCTGTCAGTTATGTTACCAGTACTCTTCCCTCTCGCTGTCAGTTATGTTACCAGTAATCTTCCCTCTCTTGTCAGTTATGTTACCAGTACTCTTCCCTCTCTCTGTCAGTTATGTTACCAGTACTCTTCCCTCTCTCTGTCAGTTATGTTACCAGTACTCTTTCCTCTTGTCAGTTATGTTACCAGTACTCTTTCCTCTTGTCAGTTATGTTACCAGTACTCTTCCCTCTTGTCAGTTATGTTACCAGTAATCTTCCCTCTCTCTGCCAGTTATGTTACCAGTACTCTTCCCTCTTGTCAGTTATGTTACCAGTAATCTTCCCTCTCTCTGCCAGTTATGTTACCAGTACTCTTCCCTCTTGTCAGTTATGTTACCAGTACTCTTCCCTCTCTCTGTCAGTTATGTTACCAGTACTCTTCCCTCTCTCTGTCAGTTATGTTACCAGTACTCTTCCCTCTCTCTGTCAGTTATGTTACCAGTACTCTTCCCTCTCTCTGTCAGTTATGTTACCAGTACTATTTCCTCTTGTCAGTTATGTTACCAGTACTCTTTCCTCTTGTCAGTTATGTTACCAGTACTCTTCCCTCTTGTCAGTTATGTTACCAGTAATCTTCCCTCTCTCTGTCAGTTATGTTACCAGTACTCTTCCCTCTTGTCAGTTATGTTACCAGTACTCTTCCCTCTCTCTGTCAGTTATGTTACCAGTAATCTTCCCTCTCTTGTCAGTTATGTTACCAGTACTCTTCCCTCTCTCTGTCAGTTATGTTACCAGTACTCTTTCCTCTTGTCAGTTATGTTACCAGTACTCTTTCCTCTTGTCAGTTATGTTACCAGTACTCTTCCCCCTCTTGTCGGTTATGTTACCAGTAATCTTCCCTCTCTCTGTCAGTTATGTTACCAGTAATCTTCCCTCTCTCTGTCAGTTATGTTACCAGTACTCTTCCCTCTCTTGTCAGTTATGTTACCAGTAATCTTCCCTCTTGTCAGTTATGTTACCAGTACTCTTCCCTCTTGTCAGTTATGTTACCAGTACTCTTCCCTCTCTCTGTCAGTTATGTTACCAGTACTCTTCCCTCTCTCTGTCAGTTATGTTACCAGTACTCTTCCCTCTTGTCAGTTATATTACCAGTAATCTTCCCTCTTGTCAGTTATGTTACCAGTACTCTTCCCTCTCTTGTCAGTTATGTTACCAGTAATCTTCCCTCTTGTCAGTTATGTTACCAGTACTCTTCCCTCTTGTCAGTTATGTTACCAGTACTCTTCCCTCTCTCTGTCAGTTATGTTACCAGTACTCTTCCCTCTCTCTGTCAGTTATGTTACCAGTACTCTTCCCTCTTGTCAGTTATATTACCAGTACTCTTCCCTCTCTTGTCAGTTATGTTACCAGTACTCTTCCCTCTTGTCAGTTATGTTACCAGTAATCTTCCCTCTCTCTGTCAGTTATGTTACCAGTACTCTTCCCTCTCTCTGTCAGTTATGTTACCAGTACTCTTCCCTCTTGTCAGTTATGTTACCAGTACTCTTCCCTCTCTCTGTCAGTTATGTTACCAGTACTCTTCCCTCTCTCTGTCAGTTATGTTACCAGTACTCTTCCCTCTCTCTGTCAGTTATGTTACCAGTACTCTTCTCTCTTGTCAGTTATGTTCCCTGGAACTTCCATGAGGAAAAGCAGGGTGTTTACAACTTCTCTGGGGATCGAGACCTGGAGAACTTCCTGGATCTGGCCAATCAGACGGGCCTCCTGGTGATCATCCGCCCCGGACCCTACATCTGTGCAGAGTGGGAGATGGTAAGCACTACAGTACATAGAGGTATCTTCCTGTCAGAGGAGGCTGGTGAGTGGAAGACGGGTTCACAGTAATGAATGGAATGGTATCAAAGTGCTGAATTTATTCCGTTCCAGCCATTACTATGATCCCGTCCTTCCATTTAAAGGGCCACCATTACATCTGACATTTAGGGCATTTAAGGAGACGCTCTTATCCAGAGACTTAGTCAGTCAGCTCCCCACTGCTTCCTTCACTATGGAGCTATGGTTTCCTTGACCTGCACTCTGTTAGAAGACTGTCTCTGGTCAAAGTCAGGCCGTTCAGCTGACAGCAACACATTGGAAACTCACTACATCACACGTGTGTGAGGCTGTAGTCTACTGTAAGTCCTATTCTCACCTGGAGGACCGTAGAAGGAGAGGGACTGATATGTGAGAGAAGTTCATGAAAATATCTGAATCATGCTTATAGACAGGAGAAGTTCATCAACATTATATTGTTTCTGTCTCTTTCAGGGTGGTTTACCTGCTTGGTTGCTCCAGAAACCAAACATTGTACTTCGCTCAGCAGATACAGGTATCATAAACCATGCAGCCAGTACACAGGTATCATAAACCATGCTGCCAGTACACAGGTATCATAAACCATGCTGCCAGTACACAGGTATCATAAACCATGCTGCCAGTACACAGGTATCATAAACCATGCTGCCAGTACACAGGTATCATAAACCATGCTGCCAGTACACAGGTATCATAAACCATGCTGCCAGTACACAGGTATCATAAACCATGCTGCCAGTACACAGGTATCATAAACCATGCTGCCAGTACACAGGTATCATAAACCATGCTGCCAGTACACAGGTATCATAAACCATGCTGCCAGTACACAGGTATCATAAACCATGCTGCCAGTACACAGGTATCATAAACCATGCTGCCAGTACACAGGTATCATAAACCATGCTGCCAGTACACAGGTATCATAAACCATGCTGCCAGTACCATGCCCTTTACACATATCAGTAATTCAGTGTTCTGCTTGGTTGGTGTTGAATCGTTGACTGACGTCTTGCTTTTGTTCCAGACTACTTGGAGGCAGTGACCACCTGGATGGCAGTGCTGCTACCCAAGATGAGGAGATGGCTGTATACAAACGGAGGCAACATCATCACTGTGCAGGTAGTTACAGTTCAACAATCTGCTTGTACCAGGCTGTCATGAGGGCATTGATTCATTATGCTAAGGAATGTATCCTTCATCATGATCGGGATAGTTTCCTTCCTTCCTTCCTGTGACTCCACTAGGTGGAGAATGAGTACGGGAGCTACTATGTGTGTGACTATAACTACATGCGTCACCTGAGGACCCTGTTCCGGTTCTTCCTGGGGGAGAACACGGTTCTCTTCACGACCGACGGGAACACGGACCGGGAAATGACCTGTGGGACCCTGGAGGGAATGTACGCCACTATAGACTTTGGGACAGGTAGGACTTTGAGACAGCGAACCCTAACTTTAACCCTAACCCAGGTAGGACAGCTAACCCTAACTTTAACCCTAACCCAGGAAGGACTTTGAGACAGCAAACCCTAACTTTAACCCTAACCCAGGAAGGACTTTGAGACAGCGAACCCTAACTTTAACCCTAACCCAGGAAGGACTTTGAGACAGCTAACCCTAACTTTAACCCTAACCCAGGAAGGACTTTGAGACAGCGAACCCTAACTTTAACCCTAACCCAGGTAGGACTGTACACCACTATAGACTTTGGGACGGGTAGGAAGTCGAGGGACAGGAGGAGAGAGGTTTCTAGAGATTGTGTTGTAGCATAGTTGGCACCACGTCGTTTTAAAAGCTTATTTTGTTCTCCACTCAGACGTCAACATATCCCAAGCTTTCAGTCGGCAGCGGAGATTCGAACCAAGAGGCCCTCTGGTGAGTCAAGTAGTTTCTTACAACAACTTCATATAGTAGATGATGTGGGACCGTACCTAAACTGCTATGTGCGTTCCAGGTGAACTCTGAGTTCTACACGGGGTGGCTGGACCACTGGGGGGATAAGCATGCTCAGGTGGACACCCAGAAGGTCAGCAGGATGCTGGGAGAGATGCTCAGTATGGGGGCCAACGTCAACATGTAGGTCCCCGAAACCTCTCTCTGTGTATGATAAAGTGCCAAAGGTTTCATACAAAAGGCAGTAGATGTTTTAGCAATTTACCGATAAGACACTGACATTGTTTTTGATAAGGTGTAGTAGTAAGCAACAAAGCTAACTGAATGAGCTGATAGCATAAACAATGTTTGTCAAAACAAAAGCAATTGTCCTATTCTCTCACTACAGGTATATGTTTGAAGGAGGGACAAACTTTGGCTACTGGAATGGTTGGTTAAATAAGCTGTATCAATATTTCCGTCATTAAGTCTCGTATACCAATCATTAATACTGTCGAAGTATAACTTGTTGTTGTCCTCATGTTACCCCTGTAGGATCAGATATATACCTGTTGTCACGTTACCCCTGTAGGAGTGGATATATACCTGTTGTCATGTTACCCCTGTAGGAGTGGATATATACCTGTTGTCATGTTACCCCTGTAGGAGTGGATATATACCTGTTGTCATGTTACCCCTGTAGGAGTGGATATATACCTGTTGTCATGTTACCCCTGTAGGAGTGGATATATACCTGTTGTCATGTTACCCCTGTAGGAGTGGATATATACCTGTTGTCATGTTACCCCTGTAGGAGTGGATATATACCTGTTGTCATGTTACCCCTGTAGGAGTGGATATATACCTGTTGTCATGTTACCCCTGTAGGAGTGGATATATACCTGTTGTCATGTTACCCCTGTAGGAGTGGATATATACCTGTTGTCATGTTACCCCTGTAGGAGTGGATATATACCTGTTGTCATGTTACCCCTGTAGGAGTGGATATATACCTGTTGTCATGTTACCCCTGTAGGAGTGGATATATACCTGTTGTCATGTTACCCCTGTAGGATCGGATATATACCTGTTGTCATGTTACCCCTGTAGGAGTGGATATATACCTGTTGTCATGTTACCCCTGTAGGAGTGGATATATACCTGTTGTCATGTTACCCCTGTAGGAGTGGATATATACCTGTTGTCATGTTACCCCTGTAGGAGTGGATATATACCTGTTGTCATGTTACCCCTGTAGGAGTGGATATATACCTGTTGTCATGTTACCCCTGTAGGAGTGGATATATACCTGTTGTCACGTTACCCCTGTAGGAGTGGATATATACCTGTTGTCACGTTACCCCTGTAGGAGTGGATATATACCTGTTGTCACGTTACCCCTGTAGGAGTGGATATATACCTGTTGTCATGTTACCCCTGTAGGAGTGGATAAATACCTGTTGTCATGTTACCCCTGTAGGAGTGGATATATACCTGTTGTCATGTTACCCCTGTAGGAGTGGATATATACCTGTTGTCATGTTACCCCTGTAGGAGTGGATATATACCTGTTGTCATGTTACCCCTGTAGGAGTGGATATATACCTGTTGTCATGTTACCCCTGTAGGAGTGGATATATACCTGTTGTCATGTTACCCCTGTAGGAGTGGATATATACCTGTTGTCATGTTACCCCTGTAGGAGTGGATATATACCTGTTGTCATGTTACCCCTGTAGGAGTGGATATATACCTGTTGTCATGTTACCCCTGTAGGAGTGGATATATACCTGTTGTCACGTTACCCCTGTAGGAGTGGATATATACCTGTTGTCACGTTACCCCTGTAGGAGTGGATATATACCTGTTGTCACGTTACCCCTGTAGGAGTGGATATATACCTGTTGTCACGTTACCCCTGTAGGAGTGGATATATACCTGTTGTCACGTTACCCCTGTAGGAGTGGATATATACCTGTTGTCACGTTACCCCTGTAGGAGTGGATATATACCTGTTGTCATGTTACCCCTGTAGGAGTGGATAAATACCTGTTGTCATGTTACCCCTGTAGGAGTGGATATATACCTGTTGTCATGTTACCCCTGTAGGAGTGGATATATACCTGTTGTCATGTTACCCCTGTAGGAGTGGATATATACCTGTTGTCATGTTACCCCTGTAGGAGTGGATATATACCTGTTGTCATGTTACCCCTGTAGGAGTGGATATATACCTGTTGTCATGTTACCCCTGTAGGAGTGGATATATACCTGTTGTCATGTTACCCCTGTAGGAGTGGATATATACCTGTTGTCATGTTACCCCTGTAGGAGTGGATATATACCTGTTGTCATGTTACCCCTGTAGGAGTGGATATATACCTGTTGTCACGTTACCCCTGTAGGAGTGGATATATACCTGTTGTCACGTTACCCCTGTAGGAGTGGATATATACCTGTTGTCACGTTACCCCTGTAGGAGTGGATATATACCTGTTGTCACGTTACCCCTGTAGGAGTGGATACATAACTGTTGTCACGTTACCCCTGTAGGAGTGGATACATAACTGTTGTCACGTTACCCCTGTAGGAGTGGATACATAACTGTTGTCACGTTACCCCTGTAGGAGCAGACCATGACAACAGGTTTAGGTCGGTAGTGACCAGTTATGACTACAACGCCCCTCTGTCTGAGGCAGGAGACCCTACAGAGAAACTACTGGGGATACGGGACACCATCAGCAAGGTAACATGACTGGGACCAACCCACAGGACCCAAATGGCACCCTATGCCCTATATAGTGCACTACTTTAGACCAGGGCCCATAGTGCTCTGGTGTACTATATCGGGATACTAGGGTACCACAGGCTCTGGTCAAAAGTATCACACTAGATAGGGAGGCACTTGAGATGCAGACCCATTTGAAATATATTATATTGATGACAAGTGTGTTGTGTCTTTTACTGGCTATATTTTCCCCTTTCCATCTAGTTCAGAGACATCCCTGTGGGTCCCATGCCCCCAGCCTCTCCCAAGATGGCCTATGGCTTTGTGACTCTGACAATGGTATGGGCTCATTATAGCATTCTTCGCTACCAGGACCCAACACATTGCCTTATAATAGACGCAACGATAGGTATTGGTTGAAGTTCAGTGTTAAATTCAAATCTCCCTACCGTCATATCAATATGCCAATATGACACCAATCTCGATGGAAATTCACAAAACAACTTGATTGGAGGTACACAACACACCCCTCGCCTCTCGTCATGAGCCGTCCCAGCCGTTACTGAGAACCACATACCAGATTTTTAACAGGGTCGTTAGCAATTGATTTTTATGAGTATTTCTTGCGCCGACCAAGCTCAAATTCTAGACGTCTGATTTAAAGAGACTATAGCGTCCATAAAGTGACCATTGGACTTAGAAAATGCCGGATTGACTAAGTTTATAGGTGCAACAGTTTTTATTAAATGTATAATTTATCGCTCTCATGTGCTCATTTCTGTCCGTTAAGAACCAACGATGTGCTACCTTGTTTCTATCATTTTTGACAATGCTAACATCTTTCTTAGCTGAAACTCAGAGTTGTAACACTGGTTGGTTGCTCAGCAACAACACAGCTGCTTGTGCCATACTGCCAGTCATAAGAAGTGTATGGAACAAACCTAGGCTACTGTCTATAGCTAGCTACATGGTGGTATTCAAGCTGAGGTTAATAAATGCAAACATATATGTTGATTAGCTAGGTAGCTAACATTAGCTTACTTGTACAAAGTCCAGCAGCTAGCCTCTGTAGCTAGCTAACACCAGTCAGCTGAAAGCTAGCTAGCTAACGAACAGGAAAATAAAAAGGTAGCTTGCCAATTCATTTGGTTTTGTGTTGATTAGCTAGGTAGCTAGCTAATGTAAAGTTATATCAGTCAGATGAGAGCTAACGTTGGCTAGCTAGCTAACCAACAAGCGAGGAAAGCTAGCTAGCTACATATAGCCAAGTAAGGTTTTTCACCTAAGGCTGAAGTCATCATATGTAAACTGCAGTTTTAAGAAAATAAAAAAAGTGTTAAGTAAAAAAATTAAATAATAATTAAAGAGCAGCAGTAAAATAACATAACAGTAGGGAGGCTATATATACAGGGGGGTACCGGTGCAGAGTCAATGTGCGGGGGCACAGGTTAGTCGAGGTAATTGAGGTAATATGTACATGTGGGTAGAGTTAAAGTGACTATGCATAAATAATAAACAGAGTAGCAGCAGCGTAAAAGAGGGGATTGGAGTGGGGTTGGGACGGCATTGCAAATAGTCCGGGTAGCCATGATTAGCTGTTCAGGAGTCTTATGGCTTGGGGGTAGAAGCTGTTAAGAAGCCTTTTGGACCTAGACTTGGCGCTCCGGTACCGCTTGCCGTGCGGTAGCAGAGAGAACAGTTTATGACTAGGGTGGCTGGAGTATTTGATCATTTTTAGGGCCTTCCTTTGACACCGCCAGGTATAGAGGTCCTGGATGGCAGGAAGCTTGGCCCCAGTGATGTACTGGGCCGTACGCACTACCCTCTGTAGTGCCTTGCGGTCGGAGGCCGAGCAGTTGCCATACCAGGCGGTGATGCAACCAGTCAGGATGCTCTCGATGGTGCAGCTGTATAACGTTTTGAGGATCTGAGGACCCATGCCAAATCTTTTCAGTCTCCTGAGGGGAATAGGCTTTGTCGTGCCCTCTTCACGACTGTCTTGGTGTGTTTGGACCATCATAGTTTGTTGGTGATGTGGACACCAAGGAACTTGAAGCTCTCAACCTGTTCCACTACAGCCCTGTCGATGAGAATGGGGGCGTGCTCAGTCCTCTTTTTTTTCCCCCTGTAGTCCACAATCATCTCCTTTGTCTTGATCACGTTGAGGGAGAGGTTGTTGTCCTGGCACCACACTGCCAGGTCTCTGACCTCCTCCCTATAGGCTGTCTCATCGTTGTCGGTTATCAGGCCTACCACTGTTGTGTCATCGGCAAACCTAATGATGGTGTTGGAGTCGTGCCTGGCCATGCAGTCATGGGTGAACAGGGAGTACAGGAGGGGACTGAGCACGCACTCCTGAGGGGCCCCCGTGTTGAGGATCAGTGTGGCAGATGTGTTGTTACCTACCCTCACCACCTGGGGGCGGCCCGTCAGGAAGTCCAGGATCCAGTTGCAGAGGGAGGTGGTCAGTCCCAGGGTCCTTACAGTTAGCTACGCTACATTTCCTCGACCAAGACCACAACACAAACCATAGCCGAGAAAAACAAATTGCTTTGTTAAGAAACAGTAAGTTAGCTATGTTGAACCGCATGTAGTAAACGGTTGAACCCCAAATGCATATTTGTGCATTCTTACCATATTGACAGCATCGCTGTTTCAAACAGGTGTCCTAATAAACTCCCTCTCCTGCCGTCTTGACATGATGTGAGCTGACTGATCAACACAGTGTCAAATTACTTTTCAGTGTGTTCACAGGAAATCTGAAATCGCCATCCACAAGTAGAACATAGTCTGGGGGCTCCACCCACTGCACCAGGTTAAAACAACAGCAGCCTAGTCTCATAGTCTAGTCGTAACATAGTACATGTAAATCCGGGACACTGAAATTAGTATGATATGTTACGTTTGGTACGGTTACATAAGACAGGTTACTTTAAAGGAGAAATCACTCTTTTGTTTTTATGTAAATGAAATGTTTATAGAAGGGTCCAGACACTTTTTGTTTTTGAGAAACGTATCCCAGCTGCGATTCACTTCCTCATTGCTTGTTGTGCAGTGTCAGGGCACAGCAAAATACATGAACAAACGCTCCACAAACACCCAAATATACAGGCTTTCAAATGATGCCCACCTGACCCAGGCTTTCAAATGATGCCCACCTGACCCAGGCTTTCAAATGATGCCCACCTGACCCAGGCTTTCAAATGATGCCCACCTGACCCAGGCTTTCAAATGATGCCCACCTGACCCAGGCTTTCAAATGATGCCCACCTGACCCAGATTGCGATTTTATAACGGACCGTTTTTGGATTGCGTAAACAATATTAATTGTGAGGGCAGGAAAGCAGGGTTGTGTTACAAACAACTACCAGTGTGTTTGCTTTAGTTCCTCAACCTCACAGCTAGGAGAGCTCAAAAAACCCACCTTATAGTTGAATCCTCTTCTTTGAGTCATAAAAGTGCATTGAAATGACTTAAGAACTGTGCACACTTTGGAAAGGTGTGTCCACTTGGAGACAGTGGAGAGGTGTGTCCACTTGGAGACAGTGGAGAGGTGTGGTCACTTGGAGACAGTGGAGAGGTGTGTCCACTTGGAGACACTGGAGAGGTGTGGTCACTTGGTGACACTGGAGAGGTGTGGTCACTTGGAGACAGTGGAGAGGTGTGTCCACTTGGAGACAGTGGAGAGGTGTGGTCACTTGGAGACAGTGGAGAGGTGTGTCCACTTGGAGACACTGGAGAGGTGTGTCCACTTGGAGACACTGGAGAGGTGTGTCCACTTGGAGACAGTGGAGAGGTGTGGTCACTTGGAGACAGTGGAGAGGTGTGTCCACTTGGAGACAGTGGAGAGGTGTGTCCACTTGGAGACAGTGGAGAGGTGTGTCCACTTGGAGACAGTGGAGAGGTGTGTCCACTTGGAGACACCAGTTAGTCCTCTCACTCAAACCCTTGTCATTTTATTGTCTGTTTTCCAGGAATATTCTTATCATGTTACTGAATGTATCCTGAGTATTTTGTTAACAACAAATGCGGCGAAAAGTACAGTAAATGTAAAATGCAGATAAAATCAACAGTGTAATGTTTGGATTCAGTCTTGTCAGGTCAACTGTTGTCCTTTTATTCAGATGTTTTCCCATATTTACTCTGCTCATCTGCATGTAGCTCTATCCATATGGGTAAATTCCCACCAGTGTAAAGGGTTAACATAAAATATCTTGGTTGACACATTTAGAGTGAATGTTACAGATTAAAGGCCTACTGTTATTGTTATAATTTGCATTGTGAAATGTAAATGTAAAAATAGCTTATAATACCATTAATACTCCCAACTGTTATTTTTGGAAGAAAAACTATAGATATTTGTGCAGACCACCTGCAGGTTGAAGACCAATGGCCCTAGTTAAAGGACAAATAAATCCATAGTATGACATACTGTATGACTTAAACCTCTGGCTCTGTTTGGTAGGTAGGGAACCTCAGCAGCCTGTTGGACACGCTGTCACCTCAGGGTCCCGTCCGATCCCGGTACCCTCTGTCTTTTGAAGAGATGAAGCAGGTAGGTCTACCACTTCTGTCTGTTGTAGTTATGGAGTGTTGTTGTCAATAATCTGAGAAAAATGATGTAACTTTGTTTTAACTTGACTTAATGTGTTGTTTAGTACTATGGTTTCATGCTGTACCGGACCACGCTGCCCAGGGACCTACCAGAAGACACACCCCTCATCTCCCCTCTGAATGGGGTTCATGACCGAGCATATGTCTCTGTCTGTGGGGTAGGTGTCTCTGTCTGTGGGATAGGTGTGTCTGTCTGTGGGGTAGGTGTCTCTGTCTGTGGGGTAGGTGTCTCTGTCTGTGGGGTAGGTGTCTCTGTCTGTGGGGTAGGTGTCTCTGTCCGTGGGGTAGGTGTCTCTGTCTGTGGGGTAGGTGTGTCTTTCTGTGGGGTAGGTGTCTGTTTGTCTGTGGGGTAGGTCAATCAATCACATTTGATTTATAAAGCCCTTTTTACAACAGCAGCAATGCAGATGTAGAAGCACGGTGGCTAGGAAAAACTCCCTAGAAAGGCAGGAACCTAGGAAGAAACCTAGAGAGGAACCAGGCTCTGAGGGGTGGCCAGTCCTCTTCTGGCTGTGCCGGGTTGAGATTATAACAGTACATGGCCATTAAGGCCAGATTTTTCTCCAAGATGTTAAAACGTTCATAGATGACCAGCAGGGTCAAATAATAATCACAGCGTTTGTAGAGGTTGCAACAGGTCAGTACATCAGGAGTAAATGTCAATTGGCATTTCATAGCGGGGCATTTAGAGGTTGAAATAGCCGGTGCGGTAGAGAGAGAGAGTTGAAAACAGCAGGTCTGGGACAAGGTAGCACGTCCTGGTGAACAGGTCAGGGTTCCATAGCCGCAGGCAGAAGAGTGGAAACTGGAGCAGCAGCACGACCAGGTGGACTGGGGACAGCAAGGAGTCATCAGGCCAGGTAGTCCTGAGGCATGGTCCTAGGGCTCAGGTCCTCCGGGATATATATATATATATGTGTGTGTGTGTGTGTGTGTGTGTGTGTGAGAGAGAGACTCATGCTGACTAGGCCGAGCGCCATGTTGATTCTGGCGTGATCAGGACACGCAGGTTGAAATATCAAAATGAACTCTGAACCAACTATATTAATTTGGGGATAGGTCGAAAAGCCATTAAACATTCATGGACATTTAGCTAGCTAGCTTGCTGTTGCTAGCTATTTTGTCCTGGGATACAAACATTGGGTTGTTATTTTACCTGAAATGCAAAAGGTCCTTTTTTTTCTGGATCGTTGTAGAATCTTGAGTCACACAAAATCATGTGATCTCTACTCCGACATTTAATCCACAGATAAAAGTGGAAACCTAGTTAGTTCTCTCCAATCTCTCCAGTAGTAGTAGTGGTCGTCATCTTCTTCAGACTTTATTTACATTTACATTTCAGTCATTTAGCAGACGCTCTTATCCAGAGCGACTTAGTGAGTGCATACATTTTCATACTGGCCCCCTGTGGGAAACGAACCCACAACCCTGGCGTTGCAAGCGCCATGCTCTACCAACTGAGCTACAGGGGATCCTATATGGCGGTTGGCAACCAACTTTAAGGTGCATTACTGCCACCAACTGGACTGGAGTGCGGACCTCAGTTCATCTTTCAATCATTTCGTTACGAACCCCGTGGCTGTAAACGTCTAGGGTGGATGGACAAGAGACCCGTAACATCATTCATGCGAATTAGAATCGTGACATGGAACAGTGAGAACTAAACTACACGACAACCATAAACTACCGTCAAACATAAAAGGTTTATTTTTGAACACACGGTAAATATTTGGGAAAAAGGGCTGAGCAGGACCCAAGAAATGACACAATAGTGTAAAAAAAACTAAACTGATCTTGCCTGCATCAAGAACCACTAAGCTACTGCTAATCATACAAAAATGACAGTGGGTGGTCCGCTCAGGTCTAACTAGTGTTTTTAGACAGTTTTCTTCCTATGGGTAATGTAGGCCCAAGGGCAACTTGCTTAAATTCCCCTTTTCCCAGAAACACACAAAGTTACCAAACAGAGTAACCAGCAAATTAGTGAGTACACAGGACACCACAGTATCCATACTCACATACAGAAATAGCCTCTCTCTACAAACACAACTGACTTGGCTTTTAAACAATGGGATGTGTGATTGAAAAACCAGAAACAGGTGGTGCAATGCAGAGGAATGTCCACTGATTGGTCCACCTCAGCAATCAGCAGACACCCCAACGACCACCAATCAGGAACATAGAGGACACCTGTGATTAGGGCAGAAGGAGAGGCAAAACACAAAAAGACACAGGATACCTGTATCCGTAACACACCCACGTGGGTATAGGCTCCTAAAAACCAATGAGGAGATGGGAGAGGCGGGACTTGCAGCGCGTCAAGCGTCACAAATAGAACCAAGTTCTATTTTAGCGCCTGGCTACGCAGACGAGCAGTTTGGATGAAATGATTGAATAATATGTATGCGTACGTTTATTTTGCAACGCGAGCTGTGGTCAGTACGTCAGGCGGCCGCTCCAGAATCTCCCATAAGTATTCGATTGGGTGTTTTTTTTTACACAGGTTGTGTGATGGTTTTGTCCTGTCAGCATGTTGTACAGAGGTTGTGTGATGGTTTTGTCCTGTCAGCATGTTGTACACAGGTTGTGTGATAGTTTTGTCCTGTCAGCATGTTGTACACAGGTTGTGTGATGGTTTTGTCCTGTCAGCATGTTGTACACAGGTTGTGTGATGGTTTTGTCCTGTCAGCATGTTGTACACAGGTTGTGTGATGGTTTTGTCCTGTCAGCATGTTGTACACAGGTTGTGTGATGGTTTTGTCCTGTCAGCATGTTGTACACAGGTTGTGTGATGGTTTTGTCCTGTCAGCATGTTGTACACAGGTTGTGTGATGGTTTTGTCCTGTCAGCATGTTGTACACAGGTTGTGACCTGCTCCTATATACAGGTTTTCCAGGGGCTGCTGGAGAGAGACACGACTCTGGTGATGAACGTAACAGGGAAGGAGGGGGACCAGATCGATGTTCTAGTGGAGAACATGGGACGGGTCAACTTTGGCAGCAAGATCAACGACTTCAAGGCAAGTCTACATCAACCTCAGTAGACACACAGACACGTGTTTCTATCTTTTATCTGAATAAAATAGGTTTTAGCAGTTTAAGATTTATGGTAGTGAGTGAGGCGTTGGTCACACAAAGGTCCACACTCCAATATCCAAGAGAAACGATGAAGTTATTGGAGTCTACAATAGGAATGTTCACGTAAGTATTAGTAAACTTTTGCAAGGAATGGATAGCCAATCCCAGATCTGTTTGTGTCCTTGCCAAGCCAAACATCTCATGATGAAGAGTAAAAAGGAGTTGGCCTGGCAACCAGACTGGCACTCAGGGTAAGGAATTGAGACTTAGTTGATCCCTCGGTCATGTCTGTATTTTGCAGGGCCTGTTGAGTAACCTGGTCCTGGGTGAAGATGTGCTGACCGACTGGCAGATCTACCCTCTGGACATTGACGGAGCCATCGCCTCCGGATGGCCCCAGTCAGGCCAGCGACGCTCCCCGCCCGGCCCAGTCAGAGGGCCCTCAGATGGGCCAGTCTTCTACCAGGGCACCCTGCCTCCCAACGGTCTGGCCTGGGACACCTTTCTCCGGCTCAATGAATGGACCAAGGTGAGGACATAATCAATACTGAGTTAATACTACTGAGTCTATTTACCGTGGCTTACTATTACAGATATACTACTGTAGTCCTTCCCCAATATGGAGATCTATGAACACAATGGCTCTCGAAAAAAACAAGAGTCAAACAGATGTATGTCCTCCGTGTTCACTATCAGTTCCTTCTTGGGGTTAAGCATATTGGGTCAAATCCTCCACTGACGACATGCCAGTTCTGCGTTGAGAACTGACTGTCTCCCCTCTGCCTCTCCGCCGTTCCCAGGGCCAGGTGTGGATCAACGGGATGAACCTGGGAAGGTATTGGCCTAAGAGAGGTCCCCAGCAGACCCTGTACGTCCCGGGGCCCCTGCTCAGCCCCACCCAGCCCAACAACATCACAGTCCTGGAGCTAGAGAGGGCCCCTCCACACACCAGGGTCCTCTTTATGGACCGGCCCCAGCTCGGCAGCACCGCTGGCAAGACATGACACCTCGGATAAATCAGCTTCTTCATAGTTGACACAGCCAATCCCAGCAAGGGAAACATACAGCAGAGACGACAGACAGCCAATCAATCCCTCCGAATAAGTCTCTGTCCAACCAGCATCAGCTAATACTCGTCTATCAATCAATGTATTAGTAGTATATCCTGTATCAATCAATTCATTTCAGCAGACTTTTCTAGAGTGACTTACTTAGGTCTATAACAAATGTAACAACTGCTGAGCCAGGCTTTCAGTTTCTGAACCCCTTTCTCTGCTACATCTGCAGGAAGCAAATATGATGATCTGTTTAAAGGAAACATAAGGTTTGGTTTTCAGTGTTAAGCTCATTAATAAATAGATGACAGTTATGGTAATCATTGTTTTGACATGATTTAATAACATGAGATGCTGTAAATATGATGCTTCTGTCAAATGCTGCCTCTGTTTGCACTTTACTAGATACCTTTTAATAAATCATTTTCTTAAAAAACGTAGTGTGTCCACTGTACATTAATAAACAGCATTTCATCACATGTACAGTTGAATTAATATTGTTTATTATTATTTAATTTGACACCAGTCGACCCGGTTCAGACCTAGAGGAGCCATCAGCTCTGCCTCCTTTGACTGGTCCGTGAGTTTTTGTGGTGGAAAGTCAGTTTCCTCCTTTACTCAATGCTCTCTCCTGTCTGCTTCGCTCCAGTTAGCCACATTAGCCTTGCGGTGCTCCTGGACACAGCAGAGTTTAAGGTTAGGCTGAGTCTGTTATGGTCATATGTCAGGACCTGTAAGTAGCAATGTTATTGTCAGGGTGTTTTAGTTTCCTGCTTTGCTTCAGTTAGCCACATTAGCCTTGCGGTGCTCCTGAACACAGCGAGGGGTGCAGAAGATGAAGTCCAGGTATTGAAACGGGACCTTTCCCACCAGGGACTCCCCACACTGCCAACACCGCCTGGTAGAGGAGAGAACAGTAGACACTAGACGGTATATGACAGGAGAGAACACAACAGTAGACACTAGACGGTATATGACAGGAGAGAACACAACAGTAGACACTAGACGGTATATGACAGGAGAGAACACAACAGTAGACACTAGACGGTATATGACAGGAGAGAACAACAGTAGACACTAAACTAACTCACAAGTTGAGCCAGTACAGAGACAGGCTGTTTGAGTAATGTGTTGTATTCATTTGTCTAACATTGTTTTGTGTTCAGTGAGTCAAAGAGAAGGTTGTTTGACTAATGGCTGCGGTCTTAATAATGTTAGTAATGTCTTAGTAATGTTACCTGGAGTTTGAAAGGTCTCCCCCTGTTGATGCCTTATGGTCTGCCAGCCTCTTCTCTGCAGCCAGTGCTCTCTGTGGGTGGAAATTTGACAGTCGAGCTGCTCGTTTTGAAAAAACTTGTTTTAACAAAAAATAATAATAATCTGTTTTCATACCTTCTCTCGGTCGCTTAAGGAGGCAAATCTTTTCTTCTCCTCGACCTCCATCTCTAGTCGTCTCCTCTCCTCCTTCTGCTCTTTCTCCCTCTTTTTCTTTGCTGCTTTCTGGGCCTTTTTCTTCTCCGTCTTCTGGGACTCCAACTCTGCTGTCAGCGGCCCGGGAACCTTAAGGGAATAGACCCAACGTTAGACTTCCCTGCTGCATCACAAAATGCTCAAACATTTCTATGTACATCGTTGGACAATTTAATGCTCATTGTTTTATAAAAATGTTACTTCGTGTGCTTGAAATGCGTCCTTGCTCCTCATGTGAAATGGCCCAGGTACTTCTCCGTCTAGCTAACTCTCAGAACAATACAACCCCCATTGGTTTATTCAGTGTGATTGACAAAAAGTGTATCCCTGCAGAACGTGTCCTCTGACTGGCAGTTAGGACCAACATACTGGATGGTTCCGCTTCACGGCTTTATCCCACACTACTCTCCCTAAATGTCCGAGTACTGTACATCTTTGGACAATTGATCGCTCACCGTTTGTTTCCTTGACAGAAAGTGTTCCTCCGTTTGAATGCGACTGGCTCCTGTGTGTCACTAAAGGAAAACATCTTACCTGAGCCTGGCTGTAGTTGTATTACCTGAGCCTTGCTGTAGTTGTATTCCCTGAGCCTGGCTGTAGTTGTATTCCCTGAGCCTTGCTGTAGTTGTATTCCCTGAGCCTGGCTGTAGTTGTATTCCCTGAGCCTTGCTGTAGTTGTATTCCCTGAGCCTTGCTGTAGTTGTATTACCTGAGCCTTGCTGTAGTTGTATTCCCTGAGCCTGGCTGTAGTTGTATTACCTGAGCCTTGCTGTAGTTGTATTCCCTGAGCCTGGCTGTAGTTGTATTCCCTGAGCCTTGCTGTAGTTGTATTCCCTGAGCCTTGCTGTAGTTGTATTCCCTGAGCCTTGCTGTAGTTGTATTACCTGAGCCTTGCTGTAGTTGTATTCCCTGAGCCTTGCTGTAGTTGTGTTACCTGAGCCTTGTATTCCCTGAGCCTTGCTGTAGTTGTATTCCCTGAGCCTTGCTGTAGTTGTATTCCCTGAGCCTTGCTGTAGTTGTATTCCCTGAGCCTTGCTGTAGTTGTATTCCCTGAGCCTTGCTGTAGTTGTATTCCCTGAGCCTTGCTGTAGTTGTGTTACCTGAGCCTGGCTGTAGTTGTATTTGTCGGGGTGATCAGCCATGTACTTTCTAAACATGTTTCTAGTGTCCTTGTCAGGAGCAACGATGTAAGGTGTCTGGCCTTTCTTGTCTCTGTGGACACAAAAACAGCATCAACACCATTAACGTTTCCTCTCTTTTTATAACATATAAACAATACAGTTTTATTGAGCTTGTTATAATAATACATTCAATTTACAACGTGCTTTTCATTGAAAGACAATCACACAAAAAATTACAAATAAATACACACATACACTACCAGTCAAAAGTTTGGACACACCTACTCATTCAAGGGTTTTTCTTTATTTTTACTATTTTCTACATTGTAGAATAATAGTGAAGACATCAAAACTATGAAATAACACATATGGAATCATGTAGTAACCAAAAAAGTGTTAAACAAATCAAAATATATGTTATATTTATGATTCTTCAAATAGCCACTCTTTGCCTTGATGACAGCTTTGCACACTCTTGGCATTCTCTCAACCAGCTTCATGACGTAGTCACCTGGAATGCATTTCAATTAACAGGTGTGCCTTCTTAAAAGTTAATTTGTGGAATTTATTTCCTTCTTAATGCGTCTGAGCCAATCAGTTGTGTTGTGACAAGGTAGGGGGGGTATACAGAAGACACAGTGGCTTGCGAAAGTATTCACCCCCCTTGGCATTTTTCTCATTTTGTTGCCTTACAACCTGGAATTAAAATTTTGGGGGGTTTGTATCATTTGATTTACACAACATGCCTACCACTTGGAAGATGCAAAATATTTTTTATTGTGAAACAAAGTCAATACTATGTAGAGCCACCTTTTGCAGCAATTACAGCTGCAAGTCTCTAGGGGTATGTCTCTATAAGCTTGGCACATCTAGCCACTGGGATTTTTGCCAATTTTTCAAGCAAAACTGCTCCAGCTCCTTCAAGTTGGATGGGTTCCGCTGGTGTACAGCAATCTTTAAGTCATACCACAGATTCTCAATTGGATTGAGGTCTGGGCTTTGACTAGGCCATTCAAAGACATTTAAATGTTTCCCCTTAAACCACTCAAGTGTTGCTTTAGCAGTATGCTTAGGGGTCATTGTCCTGCTGGAAGGTGAACCTCCGTCCCAGTCTCAAATCTCTGGAAGACTGAAACAGGTTTCCCTCAAGAATTTCCCTGTATTTAGCACCATCCATCATTCCTTCAATTCTGACCTAGTTTCCCAGTCCCTGCCGATGAAAAACATCCCTACAGCATGATGCTGCCACCACCATGCTTCACTGTGGGGATGATGTTCTCGGGGTGATGAGAGGTGTTGGGTTTGCGCTAGACATAGCGTTTTCCTTGATGGCCAAAAAGCTCAGTTTTAGTCTCATCTGACCAGAGTACCTTCTTCCATATGTTTGGGGAGTCTCCCACATGCCTTTTGGCGAACACCAAACGTGTTTGCTTATTTTTTTCTTTAAGCAATGGCTTTTCTGGCCACTCTTCCGTAAAGCCCAGCTCTGTGGAGTGTACGGCTTAAAGTGGTCCTATGGACAGATACTCCAATCTCCGCTGTGGAGCTTTGCAGCTCCTTCAGGGTTACCTTTGGTCTCTTTGATGCCTCTCTGATTAATGCCCTCCTTGCCTGGTCCGTGAGTTTTGGTGGGCGGCCCTCTCTTGGCAGGTTTGTTGTGGTGCCATATTCTTTCCATTTTTTAATAATGGATTTTAAATGGTGCTCTGTGGGATGTTCAACGTTTCGGATATTTTTTTTATAACCCAACCCTGATCTGTACTCCTCCACAACTTTGTCCCTGACCTGTTTGGAGAGCTCCTTGGTCTTCATGGTGCCGCTTGCTTGATGATGCCCCTTG
Organism: Coregonus ussuriensis; assembly: GCA_031479575.1. NCBI lineage: Eukaryota > Metazoa > Chordata > Actinopteri > Salmoniformes > Salmonidae > Coregonus > Coregonus ussuriensis. The sequence goes on along the minus strand of CM062476.1, from coordinate 1,202,019 downwards.
CTTATGGGTGTTGCAGACTCTGGGGCCTTTCAGAACAGGTGTGTATATATACTGAGATCATGTGACAGATCATGTGACACTTAAATAAAGTCCACCTGTGTGCAATCTAACTAATTATGTGACTTCTGAAGGTAATTGGTTGCACTATATCTTATTTAGGGGCTTCATAGCAAAGGGGGTGAATACATATGCACGCACCACTTTTCCGTTATTTTTTAAAAAGTAATTTTTTTCATTTCACATACACAAAATAGTGTATGTCCATTACATGAAATCCAAATAAAAATCCATTTAAATTACAGGTTGTAATGCAACAAAATAGGAAAAACGCCAAGGGGGATGAATACTTTTGCAAGGCATATACAGAAGATAGCCCTGTTTGGTAAAAGACCAAGTCCATATTATGTCAAGAACAGTTCAAATAAGCAAAGAGAAACGACAGTCCATCATTACTTTAAGACATGAAGGTCAGTCAATCCGGAAAATTTCAAGAACTTTGAAAGTTTCGTCAAGTGCAGTCGCAAAAATCATCAAGCGCTATGATGAAACTGGCTCTCATGAGGACCGCCACAGGAATGGAAGACCCAGAGTTACCTCTGCTGCAGAGGATAAGTTCATTAGAGTTACCAGCCTCAGAAATTACAGCCCAAATAAATGCTTCAGAGTTCAAGTAACAGACACATCTCAACATCAACTGTTCAGAGGAGACTGCGTGAATCAGGGCTTCATGGTCGAATTGCTGCAAAGAAACCACTATTAAAGGACACCAATAAGAAGAGACTTGCTTGGGCCAAGAAACACGAGCAATGGACATTAGACCGGTGGAAATCTGTCCTTTGGTTTGATAAGTCTAAATTTGAGATTTTTGGTTCCAACCACTGTGTCTTTGTGAGACGCAGAGTAGGTGAACGGATGATCTCCGCATGTGTGGTTCCCACCGTGAAGCATGGAGGAGGAGGTGTGATGGTGCTTTGCTGGTTACATGGTCTGTGATTGATTTAGAATTCAAGGCACACTTAACCAGCATGGCTACCACAGCATTCTGCAGCGATACGCCATCCCATCTGGTTTGGGCTTAGTGAGACTATCATTTGTTTTTCAACAGGACAATGACCCAACACACCTTCAGGCTGTGTAAGGGCTATTTTACCAAGAAGGAGAGTGATGGAGTGCTGCATCAGATGACCTGGCCTCTACAATCCCCCGACCTCAACCCAATTGAGATGGTTTGGGATGAGTCGGACCGCAGAGTGAATGAAAAGCAGCCAACAAGTGCTCAGCACATGTGGGAACTCCTTCAAGACTGTTGGAAAAGCCATTGAAGAGGAGTGGGACAACATTCCACAGGCCACAATGAACAGCCTGATCCATGCCCCTTGTTCTGTGTGTGTGTTTATTTATATATATATATATATATATAAACTCAGCAAAAAAAGAAATGTCCCCTTTTCAGGACCCTGTCTTTCAAAGATAATTAATAAAAATTCAAATAACTTCACAGATCTTCATTGTAAAGGGTTTAAACACTGTTTCCCATGCTTGTTCAATGAACCATAAACAATTAATGAACATGCACCTGTGGAACGGTCGTTAAGACACTAACAGCTTACAGACGGTAGGCAATTAAGGTCACTGTTATGAAAACTTAGGACACTAAAGAGGCCTTTCTACTGACTCTGAAAAACACCTAAAGAAAGATGCCCAGGTTCCCTGCTCATCTGCGTGAACGTGCCTTAGGCATGCTGCAAGGAGGCATGAGGACTGCAGATGTGGCCAGGGCAATAAATTGCAATGTCCGTACTGTGAGACGCCTAAGACAGCGCTACAGGGAGACAGGACGGACAGCTGATCGTCCTCGCAATGGCAGACCACGTGTAACAACACCTGCACAGGATCGGTACATCCGAATATCACACCTGCGGGACAGGTACAGGATGGCAACAACAACTGCCTGAGTTACACCAGGAACGCACAATCCCTCCATCAGTGCTCAGACTGTCCGCAATAGGCTGAGAGAGGCTGTACTGAGGGCTTGTAGGCCTGTTGAAAGGCAGGTCCTCACCAGACATCACCGGCAACAACGTCTCCTATGGGCTCAAACCCACGCAATAAAATGCAAATTAATTACTTAAAAATCATACAATGTGATTTCCTGGATTTTTGTTTTAGATTCCGTCTCTCACAGTTGAAGTGTACCTATGATAAAAATTACAGACCTCTACATGCTTTGTAAGTAGGAAAACCTGCAAAATCGGCAGTGTATCAAATACTTGTTCTCCCCACTGTATGTCCTTAAAAAGCAGCTACAAATATTACAATGTATTGAAAACCATCCCATGGCTATTTCCAAATACCCCGGTATACGATATCTAGGGTATACCGCTCAAGCCTAACATAAATATATATATATGGTTCATTACTTGCATGCCGGGTTGCTGCCTGCATCCATCAGCAGCTGGGCCACTCCTTTCTGTCCCGCTGCTGAGGCCACATGGAGCAGAGTGAAGCCGGAGGAGTCTATGGGCTGGTTGAGTAGGGCTAGTGGACTCAGGGCTGCAGGGTCCTGGGAAGAGCAGCTCTTCTCCTCTCCCTCTCCCTCTTGCTTTGCTCCCTGCTCTCCCTGGTCCTCCCTCTGTCCAGCCTGGTCTCCCTGGTCCTCCCTCTGTCCAGCCTGGTCTCCCTGGTCCTCCCTCTGTCCAGCCTGGTCTCCCTGGTCCTCCCTCTGTCCAGCCTGGTCTCCCTGGTCCTCCCTCTGTCCAGCCTGGTCTCCCTGGTCCTCCCTCTGTCCAGCCTGGTCTCCCTGGTCCTCCCTCTGTCCAGCCTGGTCTCCCTGGTCCTCCCTCTGTCCAGCCTGGTCTCCCTGGTCCTCCCTCTGTCCAGCCTGGTCTCCCTGGTCCTCCCTCTGTCCAGCCTGGTCTCCCTGGTCCTCCCTCTGTCCAGCCTGGTCTCCCTGGTCCTCCCTCTGTCCAGCCTGGTCTCCCTGGTCCTCCCTCTGTCCAGCCTGGTCTCCCTGGTCCTCCTCCTTGCCTCCACCCTGCTCTCCCCTCCTCACTGGTAGCAGGCTGATGAGGGTGTCCAGGTCTCCAGTCTTACAGGCGGTGTAGAGCGCATCCCTCAGCCCATAGTCCCAGGACTCATCAGGCTCCTCTGAGAAGATGCAGAGAAGGAAGTGATCCAGCTGTCTACTACAAACACAGACAGACAGACAGACAGACAGACAGACAG